>QGSO01000959.1:0-73483 GCA_011037825.1 Carya cathayensis | reverse complement strand
GATTCTTTCCCGACAGCAATCACATCTCTCTCGTCTTAACCCTCTATCTTTAGTTATTTATGTTTAACATAGTTGATTTGGTTGGCTGTAGACTGTGTAGTTAGTGTTTGTGGAGTTCGCTGCGTAGTTGTGAAACGAAGTGTGGTTGTGAAGTGTTAGGCTTGATTTTGTAGTTTTGTGGACTGTGCTGTGAAGTATAGGCGTGAGATGGATGCCGTAGATGTGATACGGCGGGTTGTGTGAAGAGAATACGCGTGTAGCGTATTCTGTGTAATGCAGCGACGCGCCGCGCGACGTGCGCTGTAGTGATGTGGGTCGTAGAAGGAAGGGAGTACGCATGTAGTGTACTCCGTGTGGTATGGCGATGCATCGTGTGATGTGCATCGTGTTGATGAGTGTTGTAGCGAAGGAAGTACGCGTAGCGCGTACTCCGTGTCGCGTAGCGATGCACCGTGAGACGTGTATCGCAGTGATGGGTTTTGTAGTGTGAATGGAAGAGAGTTCACGTGAGTGTACTCTGTACTAAGTCGTGATACACCGGATGGCGTGTCACGAAGGGTTGAATGGCGTAGCAGAGAAGTGTGGAGCGTATGGTGTAATGTTGGGAAACTGTATGACAGTGTCCCGAAGCAGTGATGATATGGATTATAGTCCGGGATGACTGGTGTCATCTTGTGGCAAAACTGATAATTTTAGCGGGCTGTTACAGATAGTATGTGGGCTAGATCTTGCTATACTGGCAGGGTGATGGATCCAACAGGCTACACTGCTTCTCTTGAAAACCTTCTCAAGGGGGTGGGTGCTAGACACAGTCTGCTTTGATCGATCTCAATCTTCATCAAAGCATCCCAAAAAAAGATGTCAGCGGAACGTCCATTATCAATCAGTATCCTTTGTGTGGTGTAATTGGATACCAACATAGTTACCACCAATGCATCGTCATGTGGATAGATCACTCCCTTGCAGTCGTCATCGTTGAAGGATATAATGGTCATTGGTCATGACTTTGATTGCTTTGTCGACCTTCCAACTCCGAAAACTTCTTCATATTTGGCCTTGTGGGCAGGCTTTTCACCCAGAGGAGGTTGGGCCACCTCTAGCAAATCCTCTTACAATGGTGTGTATTTCCCTGAGAGGAGAATTATTCCGTTCTTGACTTAGGTGAGGGGCTCATTCATGTTTTTCTCTTGGGTTCTTCTCCTTCGCTCTCGGTCCTGCCTCTTTTTGCCTAGTTGCCTTGGGTGAGGGTGTAAAAAAAAACTTGAAAACCGGTTGAATCGGACTGGACTGGTAGATTTGGTTTGGGTTTTAACCAGTTTGGCACGGTACTGGTTCTTAAGAATTGAAATAGGTCCTAAACCAATACGGTACCGATTTTCATATTTTAAAAACCAATTTAAATTGAATCGGACTGGTATATATTTACAATTTTTTATAATTATATTATATATATTATATGTAAAACTAATAATTAATATAACAAGAAATTCTAATCTTATTATTAAAATCTATTAATCTTATAACATAAAATTAATATAACTTGTGATATAACATAAAATTAATCTTGTAATTTTTAATATAAAATTTGATATAACATATAATTTTAGTCTTAAACATATACATTAATATTAAGTTATTAATATAAACTTACTTTTGATATATATAGATATATATATATATATATATATATATATATATATTTTATTTGTAAATAAGCTTTTACAAATTTGATCATATATACTCAAATAAAAGGTCTAAAATTTATATAGACTATAGTTAAATTCAATATTATACTAGTATGCATTAATTATTATAAAATAATGTACTTATACTATAATATAAATAGAATAATAGTTTAATATATGTTAATATTATATTATTACTAAAATAGATANCAAATAAAAGGTCTAAAATTTATATAGACTATAGTTAAATTCAATATTATACTAGTATGCATTAATTATTATAAAATAATGTACTTATACTATAATATAAATAGAATAATAGTTTAATATATGTTAATATTATATTATTACTAAAATAGATAATCCATAAAACTGAAAAAATGGACCGGATCGAAATCAAAATAATCGAAAGTTTCGGTTTCAGTACTATCTTGCACTTCCTTGATTTTTTGCTTCAAGGTGTGGCAGTCCTCTATCTGATGCCCTCTACATTATGGTAGGTGCAAAAGTCCTAGGTGTAACAGCCCACTAAAATTATCAGTTTTGGATTTTTTTTCCCGACAGCAATCACATCTCTCTCGTCTTTACCCTCATCTGGAATCACGCGTATAGATTATCTTTTCCGTAAATCACGTAATTTGTTCTTCACCGACAGCTGTAAAATCATGAACAGTTTTATCCTAAGCGTTGTACCTCGATGGCGTTTTTCCGGATCTTATCCATCGAATTTCAAAGTATTAGATAAGCTTGTTTTTAAAGTAGCACAATTATAATAATTTAATGAGCTTGAAAATATTATAATTGTGGATATTTATTTAGATTAAATATTTTAATTGTTTTAAGATATTAAGAGGTTTAATTTTACGTTGAAAATTCTTATTTAAATTTAAGTGTTTTATGCACTTTGATTAATTAATGATACTTTATCATTTTATATAATGATGAAGAAAATATTATTTTATAAATTTTAGTTTATAAAATAATATTCTACCTTAATTCATCGTAGTGTTTTATTAAAATAAAACATTTAAGCGTTTTTAATTTCCCGGATCTTATCCATCGAATTTCAAAGTATTAGATAAGCTTGTTTTTAAAGTAGCACAATTATAATAATTTAATGAGCTCTGAAAATATTATAATTGTGGATATTTATTTAGATTAAATATTTTAATTGTTTTAAGATATTAAGAAATTTAATTTTACGTTGAAAATTCTTATTTAAATTTAAGTGTTTTATGCACTTTGATTAATTAATGATACTTTATCATTTTATATAATGATGAAGAAAATATTATTTTATAAATTTTAGTTTATAAAATAATATTCTACCTTAATTCATCGTAGTGTTTTATTTAAAGTATTTTATTTAAAATAAAACATTTAAGCGTTTTTAATCAGTGTTTTAACTCACTGTTGGTTTATTTGAGGATCCCGAAATGTAGGATTGAAGCGTTATACTCTGGCCCTACCTTTTTCTCTTCACTTTTTCTTTTTTTCTTTTTTCTTTTTCTTTCTTTTTCTCTCCCTCTCTCTCTCGTGGCCGACGGATTGAAGCTCCTCCATAGCCGTTCGTGTTGAAGCTCCAGCCGGCGCCACCTCCGGCCGCCGGACCCCACCTCCCACTCCGGCCTCTTCCTCTCCCTCCGGCGAGTCCAACCATGCCGGTGGTGTACTAAACCGACTTCTCACTCTCTCTCTTTCTCCCTTCAAAGATATGGGTCTCTAGGGGTTTTTCTCATTTTTGGACCACCATACACGGCCAAATCAACCACCAAGCACCACCATTGGACTCACCTCATCAAGGGCTTCCTCCCCATGTCTTTCTTTTTCCCAAACTCTCACTTTTCACATATGGGTTTCTTAAAAACACCCGTTCGGTTTCACCACCGTGCGCCGCCGTACACGGCCACCCGTGGTGTTTCACCACCACCATCTTGTTCCTCTCATCCTCATGAACCTCCCCAAGAAATTTCATGACCAACGGAGCTTCGTAGAGCCCTCACTCTCCTACACTCTCCAAGGCCAAAAATGGTTTCAAACGGCCGATCCGCCGCCGTTAGCCACCGTCCGACCACCACCTCGCTACCACAGCTCCACCACATGTTCATCTACCTATCCCTAGCTTGCCATGAAGTTCTATGAATTTTCGCTACCTCGCGTTTCCGCTCACCGTTCGGATTTACTGTTCACGGCGTGATGCCGCCGTGCTCCGTCACCTTTGACCACCACGAGGCGACCGTGAGTCTTCCAAGACCACGCCTAGCCTTTCTCAAACCCAAACTACCACTTTGTGTGGTGGACAGCCACCGTACGCGATGTTACCGCCACGTACGTTCTTCTGACGCATGTTCGTGACGAGTAGCGAGCGACGCACGTGTTATCCCGTCGATGGTATAACCCTCTATCTCTAGTTATTTTACGTTTAAAATAGTTAGTTGGTTGGTTTGTGAATTGTGTAGTTGTATTTGTGGAGTTCGTTGCGTAGTTGTGAAGCGAAGTGTGGTTGTGAAGTGTTGAGTTTGATTGTGTATTTTGTGGACTGTGCTGTGAAGTATAGGCGTGAGATGGATGCCGTAGATGTGATACGGCGGGTTGTGTGAAGAGAATACGCGTGTAGCGTATTCTGTGTAATGCAGCGACGCGCCGCGCGACGTGCGCTGTAGTGATGTGTGTCGTAGAAGGAAGGGAGTACGCATGTAGTGTACTCCGTGTTGTATGGCGATGCATCGTGTGATGTGCATCGTGTTGATGAGTGTTGTAGCGAAGGAAGTACGCGTAGCGCGTACTCCGTGTCGCGTAGCGATGCACCGTGAGACGTGTATCGCAGTGATGGGTTTTGTAGTGTGAATGGAAGAGAGTTCACGTGAGTGTACTCTGTACTAAGTCGTGATACACTGGATGGCATGTCACGAAGGGTTGGATGGCGTAGCAGAGAAGTGTGGAGCGTATGGTGTAGTGTTGGGAAACTGTATGACAGTGTCCCGAAGCAGTGATGATATGGATTATAGTCCGGGGTGACTGGTGTCATCTTGTGGTTGACTATGGCTAAGAGTATATGGATTGAGAAATGAGTTGTTTGTTTGGTTGTTATTGATAATTTTAATGAACTTGTTTTAGTGCAAAGGCTTTCTGAAGTCAATTTATCTCTTCCGAGTATAGTGAAACCTCAAGTTGGCCGTGGTGTTGCAAGTGCTTACAATATGGCAATTGAGTTCAGAAGTGAAAATCTTAAGGACTTGAGTGTTCCTCTTCCAGCTGTTGTGCAGTTCCTCGTGTCTCGCGCTCTATTCTCATAGAACGCGACGATCGAGGTAAGTTAGCCTCTAACTTACTATCAGTTTATTGTGTATGTGTGATGGGTAAGAGAACTACAATTTATGTATGTATGTTATCGTATATGCCATGTCATGCTATGTCATTACATGTTTATCTGTTACGTATGATTTAATCTCTCATGAATAATTATCTGTTAAATAATCTTTTCTGCCATACAATGATGTATGTTATAAGTATGCCATGTTAAGTATGCCATATGATACATGTATGCCATGAAATGTTTATGATTAAATCATATTATGCCATTTACAAGTATACGCCATGTTAGAAAAGTATATGATATTAAATAATATCACATGCATTAAGAAAGATAAGACATGTTATGTTATAATAATGCGTGGGGCCACAACAACTGTGGAGTACGTATTATATTTATGTTATTTATAATGCGTGGGGCCACAACAACTGTGGAGTACGTATTATATTTTATGTTATTTATAATGCGTGGGGCCACAACAACTGTGGAGTACGTATTATATTTTATGTTACTTATAATGCGTGGGGCCACAACAACTGTGGAGTACGTATTATATTTATGTTACTTATAATGCGTGGGGCCACAACAACTGTGGAGTACGTATTATATTTATGTTATGTTATTTATAATGCGTGGGGCCACAACAACTGTGGAGTACGTATTATATTTTATGTTATTTATAATGCGTGGGGCCACAACAACTGTGGAGTACGTATTATATTTTATGTTATTTATAATGCGTGGGGCCACAACAACTGTGGAGTACGTATTATATTTTATGTTATTTATAATGCGTGGGGCCACAACAACTGTGGAGTACGTATTATATTTAATGTTATGTTACTTATAATGCGTGGGGCCACAACAACTGTGGAGTACGTATTATATTTATGTTACTTATAATGCGTGGGGCCACAACAACTGTGGAGTACGTATTATATTTTATGTTACATGAAGTATGGGGCCACAACAACTGTGGAGCATACACTACATGAGACACAGCAATTGTGACATGTAGAATACGTGGGGCCACAACAACTGTGGAGTACGTATTATATTTTATGTTATGTGAATTCATGGGGCCACAACAACTGTGGAGCATGAAGTATGGGGCCACAACAACTGTGGAGCATACACTACATGAGACACAGCAATTGTGACATGTAGAATACGTGGGGCCACAACAACTGTGGAGTACGTATTATGTTTTATGTTACTTGAATACGTGGGGCCACAACAACTGTGGAGTACGTATTAATGCACGTTATTAATCAAGACAATTAAATAAGATTCCAAGTTTATGTTAAGTCAAGTTTCAGATCAAGTTCATGTTATGTTATGCTCACGTACATGTTATGTTCATGTTCATGTTATGTTCCAAGTTCATGTTCACATCATGTTATGTTCACGTTTATGATACGTTCAAGCTCACGTTCATGTTATGTTATGTTCATGTCCATGTTATGTTTCACGTTCATGTTATGTTGATTGTTCATGTTATGTTTTAAGCTTAAGTTCATGCCATGTTAAGTCAAGTTCAGTTCACGCTTAAGTTCTGGTTAAGTCATGCTATATGTCAAGTTATACTATGTTTATGTATGACTATAATTATGCATTTATGCTTTTACTGCCATGCATGCATTTTTAACCTGTGTGTGAGTTTTATGTTAACTTACTGAGATTTGTAATCAAATCTCACTGTGGTAGTCCCAACTACCATTCCCCCCGAATGGTAGATCTTGTTACAGGACCCAAAGGAGAATTGGAATCTGACCAATTGAATACGGTCATCTAGGCTACGGTGCGATGTTGATGATGGTATAGTATTTAACTTAGGTTAATACTTGTACTTTTGGATTTGTATCTCAAGTATTCTTTTGATCACAACCATTTTAGACTAGTGTGGTGATCACGGCTTTTTAGTATGCCTTTATGTATGAAATATGTTTCAAGTATTTGGGATATTTTTAGTTTGGTGCATAGTGCTAAAGAAAAAAAAAATTATCCGCTGCGAATATTGCATAATGCTAGATGCATGTTAGGAACATTGTATCTTATATGTCATGAACGGGGGCAGGTAACCTTGTGTTGCATGTCTCGACGCTTCAAATGTCCGTTCAATCCCAAGCGGAATTTGGGGGCGTCACACTAGGTCCTTTGAGTATGGCCATTGTTGCCTTGAATTGGCTTCTTGTTCATGTCTTGTATATTCAAGTCGGAGTATTGGACCTTAGGATTCATCGTTCGTGCTGGAACACTCGTTTCTCGCCTTCTCTCGAGGGGATTCCTTTCTACCCTTGAGTCCCGCTCTCGTCTCTTCTCTGCGCACATTTGTTTGCTTGGTCCTCTGATTACTCTATTTTTGACTTTCTCAGTGCGGTTAGGGCCTAAAGGGTATCCTCAACATCGATAAAGTCGTATGCTCTATCCATGAATTTGCGCATAGTAGTTGGGGTCTTCCTTGCCAGCTCCACCATGAATGAGTTTCTGGGCCAGATTCCTCCCAGTAAGTCTGCTAATGTAATCTTTTCGTCTTGGTTGTTTGCCATCATGCATTACTTGTTGAAATGAGCGAGGTAAGCCTCTAGGCTCTTGTCCTCCCTTTTCTTCACAATGAGGAGATATGCAGTAGACCTCCTCTTTCTAATCGCTATAAATTGGGTCAAAAATTGTCTACCAAACTCCTTAAAGTATAGAGCCTGATTGTAAAGTTTCGAACCATCCCAGCAAGGCTCCTTTCAAGGTTAAAGGGATTGCCCAACATGCGATCTCTCTGCAAAAACCATGGAGTGTCATATGAGCTTTGAAAGTTTCTAAATGTTCGATAGGATCCTTGGATCCATAGTACATCTCAACCTGTGGAACCTTGAACATTGGTAGGAGTGGTATTGCCACTTTGCACTATATGGTAGGTTAGTATTGGTATGTAGCTAATTGATGGATGAGGATGCGCCTAGCTTTCGGGCAATTTCCTCATATTTGTCCATTAGGCTGCATAAATCATGGTGCATTTTTCTCTTCTTATAATCTTGATTGTGGCTCTTGCTTGTACTCTGTGACTCTGTTGATCAATATTGCTTGGCGCAGCGTCTTCCCTTGAGGTGACATTCCTACGCTTTAGGGCTTTATTCTCGCATTGAAGAGGCTCCATTTCCACTATCATTCTTCTCGGCTTTTCTTCCATTCCCGCTAATCTTTCTTCCATATTTATATAAAGCGCTTCTTGGTCTCAGTCTGCATGAGAGTGTGTTGTCATAGGCATGCAAAAGAGAAAAAAAAATATTTTATGAGATTTTGAAAAATGAGAGAGAAAAAATTGAATATAAATATTATAAAGTTAAAATATTATTATAATATTATTATTTTTTTGAATTTGGAAAAGTTGAATATTTTTTATGTTTTGTTTAAAAGTTTGAAAAAATTATAATTTTTAAGTAATGATTAAATGAAAAAATTAAATATTTAAAATTAAAAATATTTGTATTTATAATATTTAGATATTAAAATGAAATAAGATGGGATCTTCGGCATCCTCAATCCAAAGTGAGCCTAAGATAACATTGACTCAATTTGGCGCGCAATTACAAAACCTCGGTGAAGCTTTGGTATAACAATGGAGGACGACGGAGGAGAAAGATCGAGCTTTGTGGTCGGTCTGATCGAAAACAGAGCTAAAGAAGTATGCTATAGTCATTGGCCTGTCTGATTATCGGAGTTCCTTTTTTCCCCGAGAAAATGCAGCAATTTTTTTTGGCGACCGAAAGCCCAAACACTTCTCTCAAAAATCATTCTAACACCTGTATTTTGTCTTAGTTGATACAAATTACGTCTGCGCCATATTTGGATTTATCTAATATAATATTTACAAATTATGTTCTATATTCTTTTTCTTCATCTTTCTCAGCGACCAAACAGTCACTTTTACTGCTGCTTGAAATTACGGATAATTCGAATTTTTTTCAACATTTTATACTTCAAGTTCCTGCGGCTTCATGGATTAGATTTGAGATCATACTTTTAATTGTTGGTCGAAAGGTCACAATTCGATCTTAAAGATGGTTGTCATGAAGTGTGGTTGATGACAACCATGGCTAACTGCTTCCGAGAAATATGTTTTTAGTCCTGAAATTCACGACTTCAATTTTTTTTGAATAAATGTGTTGCCACACGGAATCCCCTGTTTGAAGTTGAGGACTGAAACTTGAAGAAGAGCGTGCTATTTTTTCTTTCTTCTTTTTTAATGATGTGTTGTGTTGGGAAGCTGATTAAATTTCTTGAATATTTTTTTTATTCATTTAATGTTCAGCGATTTGTAGGAAAAAGCTACCTGATGCATCAATTGGCTTAGTAAGAAGAATTAATAAACCTTAACAGTTATGAATTTAACCTGCTATTTAAGGCTTCTAACATTGTACCATATTCTAGAGAAGGCGCTGGATTGTGTGAAACATGCTGCAGGACCTTGGGTTTGTACTTTTTAAGGAAGTCTCTTCCAAATATTATGGATTGCAAAAGGAAATGGAATCATGGTTTTGCTACTAATATGGTTATAAAAAGAGTCATTAAAACTTATTTCTGGGGGCTCGGGTTCATTGTTGGTCCCAAATTAACACTACTCTACAAATGTTATAATTGTGTCAGCTGAAGGTTGGTTTTGATGACCAATGATATTCATAATGTGTAACTAACACCAATTGTGTGGACAGGTTGGAGTTGCTGCTTTCGACTTGAGGTTGGCTTCACTGCATCTTTCTCAATATATTGAAACTAGCAGCTCGTATCAGAACACAAAAACTTTGCTGCATTTCTATGATCCATTGGTTATCATTGTTACTCCAAACAAGCTGGCACCAGATGGTATGGTTGGAGTTTCGGACTTGGTGGATAGATTTTATGCTACAGTGAAGAAGGTGATTGTCCCTAATGTTTACAATGACAGCTCTGTGTGTGTGTGTGTGTGTTGTGGTGCATGCACGCTCACTTGGACAACCAGCTCCATATCTATCCTTTTTTTTTTTGTGATTTTCTTTTGTTCACAAATTAATACCATGCACTGCCTTTTTAGGTTGTAATGGCCCGTGGTTGCTTTGATGATACTAAGGTTATACTAGATACTTACTCTTCACTGATTTTTAAAATTTTGGGTGCTGATACTTGCATCTATTTGGTGGTAAATGTGGTTTTTTGCTCCAGGGCGCTGTGCTGATTAAAAATCTAGCTGCCAAGGAGCCTTCTGCACTTGGTTTGGATAGTTATTACAAGCAGTATTATCTCTGTTTGGCTGCTGCTGCCGCTACTATTAAGTGGTACTTTCATGACTTGAGACTAGTATAATTTTTGCAAAAGTTAAAACAAGAAGGAGGATATTTTAATCGTGAATAGAGCTAATTCCCCGAGTAACTTGAGACCAGAGGTCTGATGACCATCTCGATGGTCTAGTAAAGTCATTTACATGCTAGTGCTATGATGTGGAGGGTCTTGGAGAAACGAAAAATATTTCTATTTAAATATGGACAACTAGTAAACTCAGTCTAAATAAGATCTATTTTTAGTTCAATTGCATAGACAAGAGAGGAGATTTAACTTTGAGATATTAAGCAGGGCCTCCATATTGTTTCTTTTATTTCTGTTTCTCGTCGGGTAACATCTTTTATAGTCATGTTCTGTTCCTCCTCCATGGGGGCTCTTTATAGTTATCATCCTTTGATTTCATTAATTCACTATCTCTTTACGAGTAGTTTCTTTTGAAATTTTATCTCTTCATATGCTAGTTCTAATTTTTAACTTGTGCATCTCTTAGTCTGGTACGACTTTTCATCTGCTAAGTTTCTCGATGTGATCTATTGTTAGGTATCTGAAGTTTGCTTGAATATTTGAACAGAACATGTACTTTTATTGTTATGATATTTGCCACCTTGATAAGTATTTTACTTATAAAATAATATTCCAACTGCTTCATCCACAGGATAGAAGCAGAAAAGGGACTTATTATTACAAACCGCTCATTATCGGTATGTGTTTAATGATGCATGTTCTGTATCTTCCTGGTATAATTGTAAGTTGCAATATTTGCTTTCTCTACCACCGGCATATCCCTGGCTCCTACTAAAGAATTATATAGACTAGATGCCAGAATATGAGGACTGCCTTTAGGCACCAGGGGCCCGGGGGAGTCCTTGACAGTCACAGTTGCTGTGTGTTTTCATTATGTTGACACCTGCTAATATATGTCATATTGATACACTAAGGTTGTTTATGAGAAGTCTAAGAAAAACTTCTGATAACTACCTGCTTCTTGTACTCTTTGTAATTTTTCCTGCATGTGGAAATGGCTCCCTAAAAAGGTTATTACCCTTGAGAGCTTTACATTCATTTGATATGCAATTGTGGCCCCCTAATATTTGCTCTTAGAAATGAATAGCTCAAATGCATAACTTCTGTCTTCCTTCCACAGAACTTTCATCCGTTTGCTTTTATAGTTTGAGCTGTTTTAGTTTTATGGAGGATCCTAATCTTGAATTTTTTTTACACAATTATCTCTTTCCCAGGTTACCTTTAATGGATCATTTGACCACATGAACATTGACGCTACCAGGTTTGATTAACTTCATTCTTAATGAAGTCAGATACTAATAACCTGTCCTACATATTCAATCGGGTTTAGATAGTGGTAACTCCCATCAATGTTACATTTGTTTAGTGTATATATGAATCAGATTTATCCTACAGTATATAGTCACGAAATCTTACAGCTGAATTTTGGTGGCAGTGTCCAAAATTTGGAAATTATTGAGCCACTTTACTCAAGCCTTTGGGGCACAAGCAACAAAAAGCAAAGTCTATTCCACATGCTAAAGACAACAAAAACAATTGGAGGGTAGGGACTAAATTATAGAAAAGAAGAGTGAATACTTTATATAATGAAGTAGGAACTTGTGCATGGAAAAGGGGGTTTATGCTTCTTTTTTTTTTTTTTTTTTCCTTTTTTGTTATCAATGTAAGTCTGTAATTCATATTGTTTGGTTTTCTTCTCCAGGACTAGACTTCTTCGTGCCAATATTTTGCAGCCTTTAAAAGATATTGAAACTATCAATGCTCGCCTGGACTGTCTGGTTAGTTTCAAATGCAGAATTATCATATATCTTTGTTGAAGCTATTTTAATTTTGGTCCATCAAATTCTCCTCAAACTTATGAACCTTCAAAATTCTCTTATGATCCTTTCTCTTAGGGTTCCCTATTCTACTTTTTCTTTGTGAGATCTCCAATATATCATCCTTTGGTATATATCACAAATTTCCATGTACTTTGTATTAGTTACCTTTTGAAAAAGGTGTGTATGTGAATTAAACAGTGCTACTTCTTGCCAACTATCATCTATTTTTAAATTAGGTTATTGTCAATTATGTTCCTAACTAAGTAGGTAAGACTTTTTCTGTGTTTTATATAATATATATATATATATATATATAAATTTGAGAAATTCTGTGTTTTATATTTCTGTACCTATTATGGTTTAGTTTTTGTAATTTTTCGTGCAATACATGGAAATGGTGGTTACATTTTTGCAGGGTGGAGTGTTTTGACAGTAACAAGGCTCATGGCTAAGCTTGGGTAGTAGGTGGACATGCCATATAAATTGTTTTGTAATGGTTTTGAATATGAACATTCAGTAGCTTTTAAGCATGCATGTCATAATAGCATCAATATAACTTGCGATTTTTAATCTTTTAACTCAAAGGTAAGACCTTGGCTATGGTTCAATCTCTACATGGAATGCCGATTCTTGCTTGAAACATGAAATTCTACTTCAACTTTGTAGCATGCAAAGAGACATGCTAAATTTAACTAAACGTTGGGGTTGGCAGAGACCACGTTTGGATTTATTTAGGTAGACATTGTGTAACAACCTAGCCCAATAATTCTAAGGTCAGAATATTGATAATTTTTATTGGACATAAATTATATTTAATGAGCCATTTTGGATAAGCCCACGAGCGATAAATTATTGAGGTTGATTAGGAGTTTAAATTAAGCTCAATAACTAGGTTAAATCCCATTTATTATTTATTGAACGAGTTAGACTCCTTTTAGAATTCAAAGATCGGCCATTAGAAATTTATTTCAATTTAAAATCATCACTGATTGAAGTCCCATACACAGTCTCAGTCACTTCCAATCCTACGTTGAATGAACTACTAGATCATGTTTTTAAATTCAAACTCTTTTATTGAATGATTGCAACCGAGTCCAACTCGAATTTGAACTTGTCGGAACCCTCTCCCAAATCTCTCTATAAATATCTCCCTTTCGTGTGTTATTTGGGAGGAGGAAAAGAGAGAGAGAGAGAGAGAGAGAGAGAGAGAGAGAGAGAAACCATAAACCTTCATAAGTGCTGCAGCCGACCCCAAGATACCCAATCCAGCACCGTGTGTGTCCTACGTTCACCACGCCAATAGCTGACTGCCTCATTCCTCTCACAACATCATTCACGTTTTCTCTCTCCTTCTAGTTCATGTGATCGGTTTCATGCTAGAAATATTGGATTAATGTTGCGAGGTAAGTAACTTGATCATAAATTAGGATTAGCATATGTTAGCTAGTTATATATATTATTATTAAAGCCAATTCTTTGGAAGCCAGTGTTTATGTACAACGCATGTCATGATATTTGCAAACATATCATTCATCATGTTTCATTTTGCATATTAGTTATATATGTATTATGCATCTCACGTTACATAGGACATATAAGCTTTCATAAGGTCAAGTGCAAGATAAGATCAAAACAATTTAATCAGATGGCCATTTAGATGCATGGTATCAATGCAATTTCAGGGTAGATGTGCAAGCCACAGACTCAAGCGTGGTCTACCATATTATGCCATAATACTATTAGCAACTCCCCTTGCGGCCTCAGGAAATGGGGCCGGTGCACAATCTCGCACACAGGGTTAAGTGTGTTGACCAGTTAGATCAGTCAATTAATTCAGATAGAACATTCATGCATAGCATAAGCATCAATATGAGAAATCATGATTTTAAGTTCTCAACATGAAATATTTTATGAAAAACTTTATGTTAAGTATATTTACATTATGATGGGTCTCGTATTGAGTTATGGACTTATTTTAGTTATTTTATGTATTTAAACCACCTTAGGTTAGAATATTTATGAAGGTAGAACTAGAGGACGGGACTTAATCCTCCGAGGCATAACAGTGTGGCCTAGATCATGTACACAGATGTTAAGTTATGATTTTATAGCAAGACTTCGAGAAATTTTAATAAAATTTTCCGCGCAATTTCATTTATGATTTCAATATCTTAATACAAAACAACTCTATTTATTATAAGGAATCTTTGTACTTGGCACTTCCTTTAGAAAAAATATATTTTTAAGTCAAGTTCAATAGTAGCACTCTAGCTCCCGTGATTTTCTAAAACGGAAAATGTCTTTCTTTATCATGGGGAGCCGGGTGTTACACATTGAGATGAGGACAAGATGTTAACATTATAATAAAATTTGAACAAAAGAATTCCAAGGCTTGCAATACATTTATCCCAGGAATATTTTAATTTGTCTTGTATAGGCATGCTGAAGTTCACCTATTTCAAATTCATCACTTTTAGGTTAATAAAAGTTTATTTCAATAATAATCTTCAATCTTTTCCCAAGGACCTATTCTTTGTTATTTATTTTTTAGATCATATTTGATTACTTAAACCATCTCAGTGTTCTTTCTTTTGGATTTTTGTACACATCCACTCAGTTGGGCTTATGAAAGATATATCTTTCATGAAGTCAGCTTACTTGACAAAGTAGTGATTTGAACCACTTGGGGCTGGCTGTAAAATCCTTTTTGGCATCTAGCTCTTTTCGGAGCTACTGTATACTTATCTAGACCCATGAAAGCACATACACCATAAACAGGTTTATTTTATGCTGGCACTTTGAGAACTGTTGTAAAATACTGTGTTGTATCCATATCATCATTCTCTTTTTTTTTCTTTTCTTTTTTTTTTCTTTTTGTGTGTGTGTGTTTAAGCTACCTAACCTTGGCAGTGTTATACTATTGCCCTCATTCAATTTCGTTAGTTGCTTTTAAATTAGCTGGCACAAAAATCACATATCGATGTATATTGAATATTTTATAGTCTTGAAAGTTTCTAAATTTTATTTTTGTGAGGTATGCAACCATCTCATGATCATCTATTTAATTTTGTGAGTTAGAAATGCAGTTGACAACATTATGTTTTGGATCCATCGTATTTCTCATCAATTGTTTGATTTTAGGATGAGCTGATGAGCAATGAACAGTTATTTTTTGGACTCTCTCAGGTTCTGCGTAAATTTCCAAAAGAGACTGGTGAGCAAATCATAAAGCAAGGCATTTCATAACTCTTTTTAGTGAAGTCATTCATCAGGAAGTTAATACATCTCTTCCTATTAAATATGTTCTTCCCTTCATTCAGATAGAGTACTATGTCACTTCTGCTTTAAGCCAAAGAAAATTACAAATGAGGTCTTGGGTGTTGATTATGCTAGAAAGAGCCAAATGTTAATCTCAAGCATTATTCTCCTTAAAACTGCTTTGGATGCACTACCTTTACTCTCAAAGGTAAATATGCTTGGTTGCAATATGCCATGTGATTTTTACTGGACTCAAATATGTCTTGAAATGTCAGCTTGTTTCATAAAGCAGGTGCTTAAGGATGCGAAAAGTTTTCTTCTTGCAAACATTTACAAGTCTGTATGTGAAAATGAGAAATATGCATCAATTAAAAAGAGGTATATTGAAGGTTTCCTGCTGCGCTTGTCTTGTAATGAATAGGACACCATGAATTTCTTGGTTTCAGTTTCATTTGTTAAAAAATTGCTGAGCAGAATATTCCAAGTTTAGCCTGAGGGATTTGAGCAACCAGCAATTATTCTCAATCATATTTGTTAGAAAAAAATTCAGAATGATGCATTTTTTCATCTGCGTGAGAAGCTTTATTTCTCATACATCATGTAACTTCTATTGAGAAGTAAAACTACATTGGTTTTTTGGTTCCTTCTATACACCATACAAAATTCTTTTGTTCTGCCTCCAACATTAGATATTGCCTTCCTTTCCCTGGCATCTTTTCATCTCTTTCGACTGTAACTATCTCCTGATTTCTTTTGCAGTCGACATTCTTTTCAGCTAGCAGTGATATACAACTGATACTAACTAAGCTTTTTTTTCCCCTTTCTGAACATTGACTCAATATTATGATGGTGTCTCTATTATTGTCAAACTCTTGTGTTGCGTATTTTTCATACAAATGTTGGAGGAATTTGCTCCAGGCTCAAACCAGTTCAAGAAATTTGCTTAATCTCTTGATATAATTTCTGATTTCATGTTTTATGCTGAAATTGGACTACCATTTAATTGCATGTGGAAAATGATGAAGGATAAGTGGAATGGCCATCTCAGCTGGGCTAGCTTGAAGATGCTTGCTTGGCCTAGATTCATTTGGTCTGAGTGGTCCAGATTTCTAGAATGAACTTCGTGCCAAGCTCAGGCTGTGCTTGTCTGAGCCCAAATCTAGCTTGGACAAAGTGGAAATAATATTCCATGATATATGTATATATGTACTAACTTTTATTTAACTTTCAACTTAATGGCCCTTGACCCAACTCTGTAGTTAAGCAATTTTCTTGGTTTTTTAGAATTGAATATACTCTCTTTTATCTGCCATTTCCAGTAATAGGCCAACCAGAACACTAGGGGCTATGCTTGGGCTGTAACAAGTTTATTGTTTTAATATTGTGGGCTAAATTTGGACATGCCTTACTTTTGCTCAGCAGTCAGCACTGCCAGCTTACAGGACGATGTGTGAGTGGTCTCAGCCTTGATTACTCAGACCAAACTTACATAATAATGAAAGTAGTGGTGGTGATGGTAATTGGTGACGGTTGGGGTGTGAAAGAAACTTGATATTTGTTTCAATCATGCGCCAGTTTTTCTATGTTTATGATACCCCATAAATGCCCATGTTCAAATATTCTCAATTAGCTGTATTTTTCCAGGATTGGAGAGGTTATTGATGAAGATGTGCTTCATGCACGGGTTCCATTTGTTGCTCGCACACAGCAGTGTTTTGCTGTCAAGGCTGGAATTGATGGACTTTTGGATTTAGCAAGGAGGTCCTTTTGCGATACTAGTGAAGGTTTCGTACAACATATAGAATTCAGTTTCTCTGTCTTCCTTCTTTTATTTGTGTCACTGCAGTGTAAGGCAACCTGAAACCTATTTAATATTGAATTGACAGCCATTCATAATCTTGCAAACAAGTATCGTGAAGATTTCAAATTGCCCAATTTGAAACTTCCCTTTAACAATAGGCAAGGGTTCTACTTTAGCATTCCACAGAAGGATGTTCAAGGAAAGCTTCCTAGCAAGTTCATTCAGGTTGGGAATAGGATATTAGCACTTGTACTTTATTATTTATGAGGATATTATTTATGAGGATTCTCCTTATTTCTGAACATTATATAATGGTGAGACTTAAATCAGGTCTTGAAACATGGCAACAATATACATTGCTCAACTCTGGAACTTGCTTCTGTGAGTATTATGATCATTTCAGCATTACTGTATCCTAACTTTAATTTATTCCTTATATTGATTTAGTGGTCTGAGATTGTAGGAATTATCTATCAGTGCCTCACATGACAACTGTGCTATTTTTCAAGCCATCTGATGTGATCTTAATAACACCACCCACTTATTCATTAGAGTTACAAATAATCTTAATAACACCTCCCAAATATTCATTAGAGTTCTATATGTAATGCTGTTGCAGTTGAAAAGGTAAAATGGAGAAAGAGAAGATAAAATTAGAAAATCGAAATTAGGAGAACTAAATAAAACAGAAATATATCTGCCATCATCAGTAACTTTTTTAGTTAGGTCAAGACATGGGAAGAGGAAACTTTCCTTCTCATGACCCTATCAAGGGAATCCGAGAAACCCAAGCTCCTGGTCCTCACTCCACTGTTCTATTATTTATACTAGTCTTTCAAAATACAATTACAAAGATTTCCTCCATTCTAATAAAATAAAACATATAATGTATTAACTCTTAACACTCCCCATCAAGCTATGGCAAAGATCCCTCACATGCCATAGCTTGCTCAAGGTTGTGTGAACATTGATACTTCCCTCGTCAGAATGTCCTCAGCTGTCCTATTGTCACATAAGGTGTACAAATTAATCCAGAATGCAATTTCTCCTTGGTAAAATGCCAGTTAATCTCAATATGGTTGGTTCTATCATGTTGAAATAAGCACTATTAATCTCTGCTTTGTTATTATAGTGAATATCACAAAGTATTTATTGTTGTACCCAATTTCTTTTGTTGCCCAGATGACTAACACAAGAGGGGGGGTGAATTGAGTTGTATTTAAAAAAAATAACAATTATAAATCAAATATACAATATCAAATATAAACAAAATACGAAATAGCAATAAATATAAAGAGTAAGGGTAAGAGAGAATCAAACTCAGTATGTTAACGAGGTTCGGCCCCACTGCCTACGTCCTCGCCTCAAGCTACCCCTTGAGGATCCCCGAATTCACTATTCAATCTCCTTCAGGTGGAGGTAGAAACCTATTACACCTTTGAACAACACCGCTACAAAGGATCCGTGTAGAACACCCTCTACACTTGCAATCACCTTACACGTGGTGATTCAACGATTCCCTGTGTAGAACACTTTCTACACGCACAAGGGTTGTACACACCCTTTTACTGATACAAGAATTGATAGTGGGTAGGATATCAGAAAACACTCCTCAATGAGTGAAATAAGAACAATACAAGCACAAACTATATCTCTCAAAATGAACAAGGGTTAAGGCTCAATGCTTAGAGAAGAGAGAATGAAAGCTTTGAATGAGAGTTGTATGCTCTTGGTGTTGTGAATGTGAAGCTCTCAAATGATCTATTTATAGGCATATGAGACTTCATATTCAAATTTAAAAAGATTCACATGTCAAAAACATCATCATTCATTTTTCAAAAATTTCAAACCTAATCTTTTTACTTTTTGCATATGACAAAAGGAGCACACTTTGCTTTTCAAAAATTTCAAACCTAATCTTTTACTTTTTGCATATGACAAAAGGAGCACACTTTACTTTTCAAAATTTTCAAACAAAGACATCTTCCTTTTGCATAAGTCAAGAAAAGCATCAATCACTTTTGAAAATATTCAAATAAAACATGCACATGTGAAAGATGACAATCAATCATCTTTAATATTTTCAAAGTTCAACCCTTTAATCATGGCATGCACATGTGAAATATGACAATCAATTATCTTTCAAAATTTTCAAATTTAATTTTCAAAATATTCATGCACATGTGGAAAATGT
This sequence comes from Carya cathayensis, assembly GCA_011037825.1. Taxonomy (NCBI): domain Eukaryota; kingdom Viridiplantae; phylum Streptophyta; class Magnoliopsida; order Fagales; family Juglandaceae; genus Carya; species Carya cathayensis. The sequence continues at coordinate 54,078 of QGSO01000959.1, read as the reverse complement.
ATTTTAATGCTTTATGATAAAATATTAATTTTTGAGCCTTAATCCTAATTTCGAATTTTGAAGAGATTTACAACATTACTCTATGATTTTAATGTGAACTTGTTCCCTTCTTGCTCATGCTTGGTTCCTTGATGTACTTGACTCCATTGTGTGGACAACTTGAGCTTGAGACTCCTTCATTCTTTGAATTCATTTGTTATCATCAAAATCCATGTGTAAATATATAATTACACAAAACTTGAAACCTTAGGTTCAACATCTTTCAACTACATTATCAACTATAATAATTTGCTTACTCTATTTGCAAAGCTCTAAATTCAGTTTTCTCACTTGATCTAGCTACAATGTACTGTTGTTTACTTCCCCAGGTCACTAGATTTCCTGGCTACTAAAGTGCAATATTCTAAAGTAGACCTTCTATCTAAACTTGATTCAGCCCAATCAGCACCTATATAAAATCCTACTCACATGTAATTATGTTAAAAAACAACAATCCTTTACCAGGTGAGGACTTCAGTTAACGAAGAAACCAATTAACTTTTACCCTATGAGACTCACCATACTTGGTGCATGGGCAGTTTCTAGACGAGTGTGAGAAACATCTGGACAATGTCTTCTTTAACCCGCATGCCTCACCATTTGCCAAGTTAAACTCTAGGACAGGCAGAACATCCGTGTTTAGTTTCTTCTCTAAGTCTCCGTTCTGTTTACATGTAAAATGCATTCTTTACAAGTGGCCAACCCAAATTTGCTCTAAGAGAATAAAACTCAAATTGATTTCGGTTTTACAAAGGGGAAAATGCCTCCTTATGGTCAATTCCACATGTTGTTGTAAAGCCCTTGGCCACCAATCTAGCCTTGTGTCGTTGCACACAATTATTTGCCTTATTTGCCTTATGCTTCAATTGTAAACACTTATTTGCAGCCGCCTTTTTCTCTTTAGGCAATTTAACATGATCCCATACTTACTTTTGTAAATTGCCTTCATCTCCTCTTGTATTGTTTGCCTCCATTTTGGATCTGTAAGTGCATCTTGAAAATTTTTAGGAATAGATTTAGAAGATAATTGAGATGTAAAGAAATGATACGAAGGTCAAAGATATTGACAGAAAACAAAGTAACAAAGTTCTGTAGTGGATGCTGAGTGCAAGATATAAGATGATAATGAGAATAAAGAAGAAGAATAATATAGCCGTCAAGGAAGCGAAACCCTGACTTTGGGTTCTCACTCCACCGATGTATTATTTGTACTAGTCTCATGAAATTGAATTATAAGAAGACCTTCAAGCAAATAATATAAATAATGTAATGATTCCTCAACAGTTGTTGAGTGTGGAGTTTTTGTAATATTTGATTGGTCTCACAACTCATGCCATAGCCAAATTTTATATGATTCTAGTGTTGCATATTAATCTTTAGTGAAAGTGAGGTGATATTAACTTGTAGTTGATAATGATATGTTCAAATTCGCCATGGATTCCTAACCTTGACCTTGAACTTAAATTGGTAGTTGCAATCTTTCATAATACAATTTGAGATACAACCACGACAATTTCTTGGGGATGGATATTGGAAAAGAATATAAATTCTCAATAGGATGCTCATTACATACCAGCCAAATGACAGAAACATGCCTTTTCACATTGTAGCATGTCATTAACATTTGATCTTGGGCACTTTTATATTGTCAGTAACCTAGAAGATGTTTTATTTTAAACTTCTGTTGATAGGTTGGTTAGTATTAGCTAATGCAGATTAAATTAAAAATAGGTATTGAATATAAAGAAATTTGAGCATCATTATTTGTAACAATCCAAGGAAAGCTAAAGCCAAACCAGTGCCCATATTCCAAAAGAAATAGTCAAGGTTACAATTGGGGCCATTTGGAATCTTTATAAAAGGAAAAACTTCTCCTTCCCAAGCCGTGTGGGATCCCATTCACAACCTTCCCATACTCAATCTGGGGTATTCCAATCTCCCTCCTTAAATCCCTGACTTCCTCGTCAAGCTATTCCATTATAGGTGACATGATTCAAGTCCCACACTTCTGGTTGTATTGCCTTTGATACCATTTATAACGGCCCAACGAAAGCTCAATTTCATATTTGAGCCCATACACCAAAAGGATTAGTCAAGGTTACTATTTGAGTCGCTTAAAATCATTACAAGGGGCAAGAACATATCATTTCCAAGTAATGTGAGATCCTCCCATTCACTACCTTCCTATTCTTAATCTAGAATATTACACTGTTGGCCTACTTATTGTTCTTGTGATCAACATGATAAATTAACTGTATTATGCTATTCCATTATGCTGTTAGTATATCACTATGTTATAAATCGGTCATAAATTGATGAACCTGGATGGCTTTTGATAAATATTCAAACTTTGATCCATTCAATGAAATTTGCAGTTGAATGTTAGAAATAAGTCTGCAGCTGCAGAGTGCTATATACGAACAGAAGTTTGCCTGGAAGGTTGTCCTAAATTTGCTGATCGGTTTACAGCTTCTATAGATTTTTTGCATTTTCATGATTTCCTTGAATCTCTTTTCCGTCCTAATTAGGTGTTTCTCTTGTATACCTATTGTGTACTTGGACTAAGCCTTTGCACTCTTCAATAAAAGTTCCGATTACTTTTATTAAAAAAAAAATTGCTGATCAGTTTAGTACATCTTCTGTATTTTAAGGTTCATGAGTTGACTTTTTTCCATTTTCTTTCTATTGTGAATCATATATGAAAGTGCTCAAAATTTGAAATCATGAAGCCTGAATTTTCATATTTACAACTAAGTAATAACCATTTGCTGAGTGACAACATATGGGAAATGAACTGTAATCAGATTTAGCTGCAAACTTGTCATTCAGTGTACAGGTGCCTTGGGTTGAAGGGGAAAGGTGTTAGTGTTTAAAGGTTAGAGATAATCATAAGCTATCTAAAACCATCAATTGCATTAGGTTTTTCTCATTTTAGTGTAACATTATTGAAGGCCATGATAGATTTAATGCATATCTCTAGATTGATTGTGGTATAAGTTTTCCAAAGCTTTTCATAGCTAATTTTTCTTAAGCCCGGGCAACTTATGGATACCATTTCATATGCAGGAAATTATTAGATTGTTCTTACCTGTTTTCATATCTGATGCATAAATTCACCTATCAAAATTTTTTTTAAAAAAAAAAAAAACCTATTAAAAAAAAATATCTGATGCATAAATTCATATACTTGTTACTTTTCTTATTTATAATGCTATATTGTATGAATTTTTGTGTTAACATCTTTTTACCGATAAAAAAAATTGTGTTAATGCTTTGAAATTAATGCCATTAGCATCATACATTTTCACCGCTAGGTGTTTCTCGTGAATAAGGAGAAGATGGTGGCGGCACTTAAGGATTTCCATTTCAAAACCTTGTATCATTGATGTTTGTTCACTTTTGTTTTCTTTTTCTGATTTTCAGTGCTTACTCTATTTTCTTCTTCTTGCTATGTGTTTCTCATTATATGCCCATTGTAATTGGGCAACATGTTTTTTGATCCTTAATAAAGTTCCACTTATTAAACAAAATATTGCATTTGCATTGCGAATAGCTAAGAAGGCTTTGCATTGCGAATAGCTAAGAAGGCTTAGTACTATTAAATGCTGATTCTTGGATCCATTGATCTCTGAAAACTTAGAATAAAAATTTTACCGTTGGCATTTATGGATCCAAAAGATTTGAAGATTTGGGTAAATGACTATGCAAAATATTTAGATGTCTGTACCTTTCTTTTTTTGAAGTTCATTATGCCCTTGGTACATTACTATAGGTTTCAGGTGTTTTATGCTTTGTAGATACATGTTTAGTTTATGGTAATGTTGACATGCAGCACTTTTAGATGCCATACGGGAGGATGTCTCTTTGCTCACTCTACTTGCAGAGGTATTATGCTTGTTAGATATGATTGTCAACTCATTTGCTCATACAATATCCACTAAGCCTGTTGATCGATATACTAGACCAGAATTCACAGGTAAGCTATTTGGTATGTTCTGGCATAGTCTCTGGTGACTCTTAGAAGAGCAATTAGGAATATGCCTAATCATGTCAAACTTCTGCCAGATAATGGCCCAATGGCAATTGATGCTGGAAGGCATCCCATCCTGGAAAGCATACACAATGACTTCATCGTATGTTCTTTTTCATCTTTGGTGATTTGATTGCTTGTATCATACTCTTTGTTATCTGTAGGAAGTCTTTCTTTTTCCAACCTCAATTTCTATTGAAATTATTTAGTATCATTATTTATTTATTTTCAGCCCAACAATCTCTTTCTCTCAGAAGCATCAAATATGGTGATTATAATGGGCCCAAACATGTAAGAAAAAGCGCTCATTAAAGTTGTTCTTTGCACAGATACAGAATTTTTCGTACATCATGTATTTTCCTTGAGAATATTTTTACATGTCCTTTTAAAGAATGGGGAAACCTTTAAATAAAATAAAGAAATAAAAAACTGTACAAAAGTCCCAACTTCATTTTTTGGTTACCAGTAGAGGACATGAGTTTTCAACAGCGTGGATGCAGGTTTAAATCCCAGAATGGTTAATTACACATGCAGAATCTAATAATCTATAACATTAGACACCAGTGAAACCAATTGTGTACTAACCACCTACATGCAAGTAGCAGTACCTCAGGTATGGGAAACAAGATTAACCAAGCAACGAAATAAAAAATTACCTAAGAATCCCCAAAAATATGTTTTGTCTTGAGATATGTACCCTTGTAATTTTCTTATGGAGCATTTGAGTTTAAAAAGCTTAAAGAAGCCTTAGAGCATGCATTTTGTAGCAATTATATGGTAGTTGGCATCAATTTGTTGCTTTTTGGAAGACACAGATTGTTATGAATTGTCTAATCTACATGCTCAAATACATAAGATACTTTATTGCAAATATGTTTTGGATAACCTAAACTGCACTTGTAATAATTGAGGTGAATGTGCTTTTTTCAGAGGAGGCTTATATCTTGAACACCTATTCAGAGTGTAATCCATAGAGATGCTCATTTTAAACATTTCTTCTGCATGTAGTCCTTTCATCTTTGATTGTATTATTATGATTTCATTTTCTGAGTTCCAACGCCCCAAAATAATGTGTTCTTATATATATCTCAAGTTTAATATGTATTATTTCCTTCAGGAGTGGAAAGAGCACTTATCTTCAACAAGTGTGTCTTATAGTTATTCTTGCTCAGATTGGTTGCTATGTTCCTGCTCACTTCTCAACTTTAAGGGTGGTTGATCGTATATTTACAAGGATGGGTGCAGTGGATAATCTTGAATCGAACTCCAGTACAGTATGATTTCACTTACAGTGTCAAGAGCTCTATACTTTATTATATACTATGTGAATTAGTGGCAAATAAGTTAATATTATTAACTGAGGATCATAGTGAGAAAAATCATGTCTTGTGCTATTTGAATGTTACAGTTCATGACAGAGATGAAAGAGACAGCTTTTGTAACACAGAATGTCTCTGAAAGGTAATATCCTATATGATGTTTATACCATTAGAATGCGCAATAGTTTCTGTAAATATCTTTTTATTGGGGACAGGAGTCTGATTGTAATGGATGAGCTTGGGAGGGCTACTTCTTCCTCTGATGGATTTGCAATTGCATGGAGCTGCTGCGAGTATCTATTACCACAGAAAGCGTAAAGTGTTTCCTGCTTCACCAATCACCATGTTTTTTATGAATTTTGAAAATTAGAAATTAGCATCTAATTTCCACTATTTAAAAAATGCCAAAATGTAGTTATGCAATCAAGGATCACAGAGCTAGTCTATTGGACATGGTGTGTATGAAATAATATTATAACAAATATCTTTCTTGTAACCAGAGTATATAGTAGACAACATTAGAAGCTGTCAGGGCAGGAAAAATTGCTACAGGCGAGAATGTGTTCAACCTTAATATTTGTAAAGATAATGCATATTTATCTTCTCCCCCTGCACTCATTAACATTTTGAATTAAAGTGTTGTCTTTCTCGTCTTTAGGTATACTATATTTGCTACTCATATGGAGAATCTATCAGAATTAGCAACCATCTATCCAAACGTGAAAATTCTTCACTTTCAGGTTGACATTAGAAACAACCGTCTAGATTTCAAGGTTGAGTATCAAATTTCTTTTGCTTTAATATTTGCTTGTTTAACTTTTTTTTTCCTTGAATAAAATATCTTATTTACTTACTCAGCATCAACTCAAGGACGGTCCAAGACGTGTACCACACTATGGCATATTGTTGGCAGAAGTGGCAGGTTTACCAAGCTCAGTTATTGAAACAGCCAGAAGCATCACATCCCGGATCACTGAAAAGGTGACCCCAAATCCCAATAAGGATAATATTTTTTTCTGAAGTCCAAAGTTCTTTCTTTACATTAATGCCTTTAAAACATGAAGAATTAGTGAAACTTAAGCCAGAAAACTTTAAGAAGAGTCCAAGGTAGATAACATGCAGACAAGTAATAGGTTGAAAGAAGCAAGAACAGCTACTAATCTGAATCCATCTGTTGGTTCAGTGTACATTTTTTAGGAAAATGTGCAGTCTATTGATCCATCTCTAGTCCTAGTTTGTCCATGAAGGTCCTAAACAAAAGGAATCAACTGCGCTGAAGTGTTTCCTTTATCAAAGCTCTATGGACAGATATTATGCAAAATCTCAAGTTCTTATAAGGGTCTTAGTATGCCAGTGTGAACATTGAGGCCCAAAAGACCCTGATTTTTTCATCTAAATCACAAGATCTTGGTAAAGTACATGTGCTCCTTGACTGAATTTATCACGTGTAGTCTGTAATGTTCAACTTTCTTAAGCCTTAATCATGAGTTCAAATTTAAAAGAGCTATTATTTATGCAAAGCAGCTCGGATTTCTTAAACAGAAATGGAGATTTGGTAAATTTTAGCTATATATAACATTAACAAAGGTAGTGTATTAGATACTTATTTGGTAATTATTTATCATCAATATTGGCTTTCAGATTTGTACATTTTTTATGGATTTTTTTATTATTATTTGCTTTTAACTCCTTGATTGTGGGCTTTTCTGGTTTTAGGCGTTCAAACTTGTGATCATATTATTCATCTGCCATAAGTAAAAAAATCGTGTACGAAACCAGTGCGCTTTTTTATAAGTGCTAAAATTTCACTAAAAAGCGCGAAAGATGTAACATAAGTATAACAAAAGTTAAAATGATTTGGGCAAGCCCCACACAAACTCTTTGAAAAAAACTAAGATTCACTTGAAAAAAATCCACTTCTTTATGGTGAGTACTACTTTTTTTTAAATGATTGCATGAGACTTGTAAGCTCTAGGCTTTTATCTAATGTTACTATAACAAGAGGGACCTCTATCTAGTCTAGAAAGAGAACAAGACAAAAGAAAAACATGAAAAATTAAAATTAAGCCCATAAAAGTCTATGGAAGCTGTCTAGATCAGCAAGAGACTATTTAAATAATAATAATAATTTTTGAGCTCCTTCGTCACCCCTTAACGGTCCTCACAACCTCTATTGATCATTTCCACCAAATACACCATATGAGGCAAGTAGGAACCATTTTCCTTTTGATGTTGAAATTGAAATCATTTCACTGCCTATCTTCTTTTCACTCGATATGATTTACCGCATGATCTTTTGTGATTGCAAGTATAGAAAGATCTTCATGAACTTCGGTAACCTGTTATATAAAACAACTTTCAATGTCTAGGAAGTGAAGAGGATGGAAATAAACTACATGCAGTATCATCCAATCCAGATGGCTTGCCGTGTTGCTCAACGGCTGATATGCTTGAAGTACTCTAGCCAAGACGAGGACTCAATTAGACAAGCATTGCAGGATCTTAAAGAGCAGTATGCCGATGGAAGTCTATAGGGCTTGCTATAAAGCACAATTTCGCGTTATGATATTTACTGGGTACGTTATAATTGAAAGCCAGAGTGATTTGAAGAATAAATGTAACTAGTTCTACTGTTTGACGGGGAGGGGAATCCCCATGATCTTGCAGAAGGGTCATGATTTCCATGAAATAAGAAATAACAGAAAGTAAACGTACATGCTGATTCAAGCTTTCCCGTGGCTATTAGTGTATGCAACAAAGCCACAAGGAAGTTTATGTTCTTTTCCTAATTTTGACTGAATTAGGAAAATGATATGTTGCCTTCGTAAACGTGCTGTTCAGAGTCATTTCTAGTTCATTAGTTAATCACACCAAATTAACTAACATTAAATGTTAGAATCGTAAAGTTTTAAATTTAAAATTTCAAACCAACATATTTCAATTGGTCATGAAATGTTCCTAAATTTTCAATTTTTAATTACCTAGAGTTCTTAATCGAACTCTATGGTCTAGAGTGCGAAAATGATAGACATATATAATATATCATACAACATTTATAGCTGTCAAAGTAAATTTATTAGACAGTATTAAATATCTAATAAATATTATAAGCTCTATTTTATGTATCTATCTCTCTCATTCTAGGGCTTAGAATTTGATCAAAAACTCTAAAATATCTCGATAAGAACCTTTAGTCGAGCAGGAAAAGCGAAGTACATGGTGACAATGTGGCGGGGATGGACTACCGAGAGATGTGGCATGGGTGAGGAAGAGAAATAGGACGAAGGAGAAGCCAAAAGAATAGGGGCATGACGGAAGTACAATTATGCTTTTGAGAGAGTAATTGTTTCGAGGGAGAGAAGCGATAAAGACAGAAGGTTAAAAGTAGGGGAAGGAGTTCTTGAGTGACTGGTAAATAAGAGAAAAATGATAGACACGATCATATGTCCTTGTTGGAGAAGACCAGATAAAAGTTTGCTGCAGATAGAGGAGTGCTATTTCAAGGAAAATGAGAGAGATACCATACTTTTTATAACTCTTTATATTACTATCTTTTAAATTATCGTCATTTTTATAAACTAATTTATCAAGATAACTTCACATATATACTTTCAATTGGATAAAAGAATGTATAACCACTGTTCATTCTTAGTGGTAATCAATGGGGGAGCCATGTGAGTTCTTTAGAGGTTTAAGACGAGGGGATCTTTTCTCTCCCTTTCTGTTCATAATTGGTAATGAAATGCTTTCTAGACTAATCGCTAGAGAGGATTGACTCGGAAAAATTAGAGGTATTAACATAAGCAAAAATGGCCCTTATCTCACTCACATTCTTTTTACAGATGATTTAATCATTTTTGGATCAGCATTTGTTTTGAATGCACAATCCTTCCTTAGGTGTCTTAGCTTATACTCCTCCTGGTCAAGGCAAAAGACTAACTCAGGAAAATCCTCCATCCAATTCAACAAGAATTCCTCTCTCTCCACAATCAGAGAGCTGTTAAAGAGATCTTAAACTTTAAAGCTTCCTCAACTAGGATCAAATACCTAGGTCTTCCTCTTAGTTTTGATGCCCCAACAGCAGTGTCTTCAAAGACGGGATAAAATCCAAGCAAAATTAACTGGGTGGAAGTCCAAGCTATTATCCCAAGCAAGCATAATAACACTGACTAGGTTAGTAGCTAGCTTCATCCTTGCTTACACAATGTCTTGTATATGGATTCCAAAGAACATATCAACAGACATTGATTGAAGTTCTGGTGGGGGTTTGATCCCAAAAAGTCCCACAACTTCACTCCTAAGTTCTGATCTGTAAGCCTAAGTCTATGAGGGGACTTGGGCTAAGGATAACTTCACTCTTTAATAGAGCCCTGTTGAGTAAAACTAGGTTGGCATCTCCTCAGTGAGGGCACCAGTATTTAGAAATCTTTGTTTGCTAATAAATATTTGAAAAACTCTTCGTGGCAAACCACTCCTGCAAACCACTCCTGTAAAACAAAGAGATTTCCTATCTACTAGTCAACAATGGCGCCAGTGCAAGAGTCTAGGATCCCTGGATACCCACAATGTCCCCTCTTATACCAATTCCTTCCTCATCCACCATTATCCAAGATCCACATCTTAGAGTCTCTGAGTTAACTTTAAAGAAACCTAGAAGAAACACTCTCCTCTTTCAAACTTTATTTTCTCAAGGCCCTACCAATAAAATTGAAAAAATCCCACTAGCCCAATTTCAATTCCACAATATCAGAGAGAGTCTTAAATGGCTACATCATTCTTCTGAGAAATTCTATGTCAAATATGCACATGCAGCAATATCAGCTCGGTCTAATGCTCTTAATTCCTTACATTCCTCTCCAATTTGGGAAAAGTTATGGTCCCTAAAAATGCAAGATTGTCTTAAACTTTTCCTTTGGAAATTTATGAAAATCCCTTCTAAGAATATGCATCTCCCTAAATGAGGACCAAGCTCTCTGTCCCATTTGTCAAATGGGAGAGTAAACACCATCTCACTTATTTCTGAAATGTCCTTTGCTCCTAGATCTTATGGAGACAATCACCATGGCCCTTAGATGTAACTTTTGTAGCAAGTCAAGACATTACTAGCTGGATTTTATTAATCCTTAATCCTGCAACCAACCCAAATATTAGGGCCAAGGACATTCATAAATTCCAACTGTTTGTTGTGCTAGCTATGGATAACCTTTGGTTTTATAGGAATCAAATTATTCATGAGTCCTCTAATAAGGCCATTGACCATTTTGTCCCCAAAGTTCTCAAATAATATAGAGGTCATTGTAATGCCTTTGTAAATGGAAATTTCTTAATAGCAGCCCCATTGGGTCCCCCCCCTTCCTCCAAAGTACTTCTCAATCACATTTGATGTAGCAGTGAGACCAACTGGCAGTACTGCAGTAGCAGTTTACCGAGCACATAATGGGTCAATTGAATTTGTAGTAATTAAATACTCAAATAGTAGCAACCCAAATCAAGGTGAAGCCATGTCAGAATTCATAGATGTTCAGAAAGCACACTCAAAACATCTCGCGAAGATTATCATAGAAGGGGATTCCCAAGTAGTTATTGCAGCCTTAAGGCAACGTTAGCAAGTCTCAGACTGAATAATAGAAGGAACAACTAGAGACACAAGATTCTAACTTCAAAACTTTGAGAGCTGGCAGGCAGTGAAATTACATCATTCTCATAATCGATGCGTGCATTCCATTGCACAATAGGTAGCCTCCAACAATATATATAGACGCATCCCCTTGATTAGAATCCCACTATGTTTACAGGAATTTCATAGTGGAAAGAATTCACCTGTTTTGTTTTCTGCATCTGTATTTCGGTCTCTATGTATTAATGAAGTTTTATCGTTTGCTGAGAAAAAGAAAACCTGTCATTTTAAAACATGCTTGTAAAAATAACACTGAAAGGAATTATGCGTACATCATTACTCCCTATTACAAAGAGTTAGAAAAAGACCGAACGTGAGTTTGCTGCAAACGTGGAGGGGCACCATTTTCCCTCCCTACCAGTTTTTTTCCCCCTTTCTTTTTCTTTCTAGGAGGTAGGGGCACCATTACAAAGAGCCAGACAAGACCAAATGAGTTGCTGCAGACAGAGGCACCATTACAAAGTGCCTTCCTCCCTCTCTCCCTGAATTAAATAAATAAAAATAATAAAATAATAATAATAATAAAAAGGGAAAAGGAGAGGAAAAAGAACCTCAGGATATATAAAATTAACAGCCGTTGCCTATCGGTTAATAAGGATTGCTAAATAGAGTGGCTTCCATTGTCTCATTATGTTGTGTATCGTTTCGACCTTTTATTCAGGAGCATCAGCCCCACACAAATGAACCAGAGATGATGAGCAACTTCACAGTTTGTAAAACACCTGTTATAGCTTTGTCACAAGTTGGTTTGATATTTTATTAGATGATAAAATGATACAAACACAGTCTTATACAACCATGTTTTAAATGAAACATCTTTATAAAATAATTCATAAAATAACATCATTTTATCAAAATACTTCATATTTTAACGATTGTAAAAAAATAGATTGAGATAATAATAACGGTTGTAAAATAAGTAAATAGCTAGAACGCCAGATTTCAAACCGAGAGGACTAAGCCAAGAACTTAAGAATCATGCAATGCACAAGCAACCATATATCAAACATCTCAGTGCAAAACCCATGCCAGCTCAAAGACATCTCCTTAGTAAAATTTTAAGGTAAAACATAATTCAAGTATCACGATCTCCAAAATTTCAATTCCAAATAACCACTAATGTTCCCTCCGTACGAATGACCATAAAATGATAAACATGATGTGACATATCCAAAATCAACGGTAGCGACGAAGCGAAAGAGTGTTGTTTCTCTTCCAATTTGCCCTGCGAGAAGGACGTTGCTTGTGGTGGCGGTGTCCCTTTCCACGCAATCCCCTGTATTTCTTTCCAGCAGAAGTGAGACCACGAAGCTCCCTGTGCTTGTGGACAGGATTGCAGATCCAGTTGATTCTTGGGTCATTTCGGACTGCATTATGAGCAACATCAACCAGAATCACCTCATAGTACTTGTAAGTAGAATCCTGTATCAGACAAGCAATATCAGAACAAGCGAGACACCACTCTAAGCAACAGATATCAATGTGGTAAATTAATAGATTGAAATGCAAACCTCATTAAGCCAGTATGAGTTCAGAACCCTGAGACCTCCCAACTTCCGACCAGCACGTTCCTCTGCAACTGACCTCTTGCTGCGCTGAAACTTCAGTTGAGTAACACCCTGGTTTGTTGGCTTTCCATACACAATACCTTTGGGAACAGGCCTCTTCCGACCACCACGCCTAACACGAACACGATAGACCACATAGCCCTGCAAAAAATATTTCATCACTGAGAAAGATTTATAAACGAAAACAATTATGAGTGATCACATGGTACAATTCAGATAAAGGCAAACAAATCATACAGTGAATTTGTGTCTAGAAATATCAACAAAGTTAAAAAAGAAACACAAAAGCATGGCATGTCATAGTGTTGGTAAAAGCACTAGATGCACTTTTAAGCATAGCTTAGGTGCAGAGCACATGCTTGTTTGAAGCAAGTTGCAGATTTTTAAAAATAATTTATTTATTTTATGTGCGGTTTGGATAGTGAGATGAGATTAGATGGTTTTAGATGAAAGTTGAAAGTTAAATAAAATATTGTTAGAATATTATTTTTACTATTATTATTGTTTTGGGATTTGAAAAAATTGAATTATTTATTAAATTTTGTACTGGAATTTGGAAAAGTTATAATGATGAAATGAGATGAGATGAGATGAAATACTTTCACTATCCAAACGGAGCTGAGCTTTGGCCTTTGAGTAGTAATGTGGTATAACAAAATATCAATACAATACAATAACAAGGTTGAATGAGATAGTAGTCCATTTTTCCATATACTGAATTCCTTTTCTTTTTTTTTTATAAGTATTTTTCCATATACTGAATTCTGAACTATGTTATTGTATAATTGGTATGCTATTCATGATTGAATTCCTTATAAGCCAACAAAAGAATTTTTAAAAAAATTAACTACTACTGCACCCAAATTTTGATTTTCTAGAACTTCAGTTTTATTTTCTGAGAAAAATAATAATAGCTTCTTTTTTTTATAATAATAGCTAAAAGAGAATGGGTATTGAATAGGAGATTTTCAAGTGCCAGTATAAGTCGAGTTACATGCCTTATGAAATTCTAGAGACAGAGCATATTAGGACTTTGGCCTTGGCACTTTGAGCTCAAGTGTGCTTTACCAACATTACATGTACAGGAAGCAAATGAAAGGGGCTCTTAATTTCACATTTTTCTGTGCTTATTCCAAAAGTACTTACAAAAAGAACGTAACTGGCAAACCAGATTTGAGTTCACAACTCCCTGAGCAGAGGCTGGGAATTTATTGTATTGAGACAAAAGCAAGATCGAAAAAGAGATCTTGCATGGTCAGATAATGGACTGTAAATTGAGTGTAGCTGGTCTAAGGGAGCATCTTGTCAAAGTAAATTATCTCCGAAAGAGAAATGCAAACCCATCAAGATGTCACCCAACTATCATTAAACTAGTCTAAATTGCAAACTGTATAAAATAGACAGATAAGTTTCATATGCATGCAACTATATAAGGGTGCACTATGAGCCCCATTGCCCAGAGGAGTGCTAAGGAGGAAAATAAATAGGCAATTATAACAAATTGGATAAACCTCATATCAAACTCAATGGAAAATACTTCTACGAACTGTTATATAAATAACATTTCAAGCATCGGCATAGAATGTCCATAGTATCTAAAGCCACTGTTACCTGTTTTGCCTTGTAACCCAAGCGCCGAGCCTTGTCAGGGCGAGTCGGGCGGGTAACACGAACAATGGAAGGGTGCTGGCGGTACTCCCAACACCTCACCCTCTGCAGAAACCTCATCACATCGGATTGCTTCTTTCTCCATAGCTCCGACACATACTTGTAAGCCCCTTTATCCCCGAAACCATGAAAGATAAAGTAAGAATATATCCCATAACTAGGTGTAAAAATAGAATACAAAATCAAGATAATAACATACCACACATCATGCTTCTGAATAGCTATAAAGCCACAATTTTATTTTATGTTTTCGAAAAAACTGGTTTTTATTTTGTAAAAGGATAAGTTAACCAAAAAAGAAGAAAAAAAAAAACGCATTTTTTCTAGAAAAACAAATCACACGACATAAACACGCTATGTCGCTTTCAAAACCCTTTATGCAGTCACTTAGAGAACTGTCCCAGAGAAATATAAGCAGTGTGCAGAAAATGATACTTCAATTAGTTTCAGACAATACATTGAGTACATCTTACATCGACCATTTACAGCCAGCCAACCAAATGTATTTGAGATGAACAATCTAGACGGATCCAGAGGAAACTCTTTAGCAGAGTTATGCACATCAATATTTTGAGAAGGAAATTTTTCATTTTGCACAAAGACCAGGAACCAAAAAGAGCCTCTCACAAGCCCAGTATTATACAGCTATTGGATGCCTCAGTCAACACGAACTACTTCTAAAATATACCAAAAAACGAAACAACATAAACCGCATGACCCATAACGTAATCTCAGCTATATTACTCCATTTTCAAAGAAATATATATATATATTCTAGGGAAGAAAAGAACCACAAAGCTTCCCAGTAATGACTGACAAAACCACAAAAACAAAACGCATGGGTAAACAAGAACACATAAATAAATAAATAAACAGATTCTGATAAAAGTGTTCAAATTTCTAGGAACTTAATTCGAGTTTGACAGAGAGAGAGAGAGAGAGTACCCATGGATTCGAGATGAGCCGCGAGGCGTAGTCACGGTGTAGGTTTCAGCAGAGTTAGGTTTACGCTGTTTAACGGGGCTTTATAAACATGAAGTGGGATGGACTTTAATCCGGGCCGTTCATTTCTCAAGGCTTTATAAAGGTAGGAGTAGGAAGGAGGGCATGTGTTGGTGTTGCATTATTTGCATTATGCTTGTTAGTCTTAGATTCTTTTGTTGTTATATATTAAAATATTTTTTAATTTAAAAAAAAAATTTTCTCATTTCTATTTTTTTGGATAATGCGGAGTCTAGTTTTAATTTTAAAGAAAATTGTCAATAGAAAAAAATATTTATACAATTTTTAGATAATTATATATTTGCCTTTTTACCATATGAATATTGAACATAATTGTATTGCTATTTCACTTATGCATCATTGAATAGATTCTTTTCATTATGCTTACTGAAAATCTTATTAGACCATTTTCAATGTTATTTGATAAAAAAAAAAAGATCTAATTTCTATTAATGAATTGGTCATAATTTTTAAACAATCAAATGATCTTTTATCTCGTTTCTACTTTAAAAAGTATTTTTTTTTAATTTTATTTTCAAACAAATGTAACATATTTGAAAGTGATTTAAACATATAGTTACCAAATAGTAAATAAATTCTTAATAATAGAATTTATTACCTAAACTCTACAACTAAAGTGATAAAACTAAAGCTATATTACCACAACAATTCCAAACATGCACAAATGCAATTAGAATCTCGGCCGCCTATTTTAGACGTTGAATATTTCATCTTACCTTGTCTCTTATCCACTCACGTTTTATTAATTCTTAAAAGATTTTTGGTATGGCAAGCAAAGTCTAAATTCTATTAATAATAACCAGCCTAATGATTCCAAACTGAAACCAACAACTCTTGTAGAAAAATAATATTTGGAATAAGGTTTCTAGAATGGTGATTTGTGCACACTCGAGTTGGGCCCATACTCCCTAGCAAAGCCCACGGGCCTTAAGGGGAATAGGCCGAAAGAACTCAAGGAGAAGGGCTCGGGCAAGCTCGTCGCCAAGAAGCTCAGCCAGTGATCTACCCCCATCTCTTGTCCCAATGCATTAATGGGACAAGGACCACTTAGGATCCTGATCCCGAAGAATCATACGCATTAAATGCACATCCGAGAGTGGCCTCCCCAAGGTCGGACCTCGGTACCTAGTGCAAGTGGCTGCATTAAATGTCATATCCTGTCGTCTCAGCAAGGAGAATGACAACCATGATGGGTGAGTTTTACGAGGAACGGGGCACGAATAAAATCAAGTCTGTGACACAAATAAAACACAAGTATTTGACAGGTGAGACCCATCCTCTCCATTTCAAGAGGTTAAGCTCTTGCGATAATTGATTTGAGTATCGAAGGCTACCCAGCCCTAGCCACCCTTTCCTTCCTCCTCCTGAAGGTGTTAGACAGTAGTTATGGTAACGACTACAAAACATGCCTTAACAGTTTCAACTCAAATTTTTTTTTAAAAAAAATTTGGGTCCTAAAAAAATAAACAATACAATTAAGATTGTACAAAAAAGATCAATTTTATTAGGGGTGTAAAAATTAACCGGGAAACTAGACTGGATTGACCCAAACTAGTGGAACAGGTCCAGTTTTGGACCAGTCCAGTTTGGGACCAGTTCCCTTGTTCCAAAACCAGTCGATACCAATCCGGTTCCAATTCTATGCTTTTGAGGACTGGACCAAACCGGTTCACTATATTATATATTTTAAATTAATTTTTTTTAATATTATATGTTGAACCCAAGGTTTCAAATTTCGTATAATTATAAATCTACACATGGATTTTGATGATAAAAAATGAATTCAAAGAATAAAGGAGTCTCAAGCTCAAGTTGTCCATACAATGGAATCAAGCACATCAAAAAATCAAGCATAAGAAAAAAGGGAACAAGTTCACATTAAAGTCATAGAGTAATGTTGTAAATCTCTTAAAAATTCGAAATTAGGATTAAGGCTCAAAATTAATATTTTATCATGAAGCATTAAAATACATTTTCCACATGTGCATGAATATTTTGAAAATTAAATTTGAAAATTTTGAAAGATAATTGATTGTCATATTTCACATGTGCATGACATGATTAAAGGTTTGAACTTTGAAAATATTAAGATGAATGATTGTCATCTTTCACATGTGCATGTTTTATTTAAATATTTTTAAAAGTGATGGATGCTTTTCTTGACTTATGCAAAAGGTAGATGTCTTTGTTTGAAAAATTTGAAAAGTAAAGTATGCTCCTTTTGTCATATGCAAAAAGTAAAAGATTAGGTTTGAAATTTTTGAAAAGTAAAGTGTGCTCCTTTTGTCACATGCAAAAAATAAAAAGATTAGGTTTGAAATTTTTGAAAAGTGAATGATGATGTCTTTGACATGTGAATCTTTTTAAATTTGAATATAAAGTCTCATATGCCTATAAATAGATCATTTGAGAGCTTCACAGTTACAACACCAAAAGCATACAACATTTATTCAAAGCTTTCATTCTCTATTCTCTAAGTATTGAGCCTTAACCCTTGTTCATTTTGAGAGATATAGTTTGTGCTGTATTGCTCTTATTGCACTCATTAAGGAGTGTTTTCTGATAATCTACCCATTATCAATTATTGTATCAGTAAAAGGGTGTGTATAACCCTTGTGCGTGTAGAAAGTGTTCTACACAGGGAATAGTTGAATCACCACGTGTAAGGTGATTGCAAGTGTAGAGGGTGTTCTACACGGATCATTTGTAGCGGTATTGTTCAAAGGTGTAATAGGTTTCTATCTCCACCTGAAGGAGGTTGAATAGTGAATTCGGGGATCCTCAAGTGGTAGCTTGAGGCGAGGACGTAGGCAGTGGGGCCGAACCTCATTAACATACTGAGTTTGCTTCTCTCTTACCTTTACTCTTTATATTTATTGTTGTTTTATATTTTGTTTATATTTTATATTGTATATTTGATTTATAATTATTATTTTTTTTAAATACAACTCAATTCACCCCCCCTCTTGTGTTAGTCATCTGGGCAACAATTGGTATCAGAGCTAGAGCTCTGTTATAAGATTAACTATCTTTTGAATTAAGATCTTATGGCTAACATTGCAGCTTCATTTGGTGAAGGTCACTCTAGCAATCGGCCTCCACTCTTTTGTGGAGACAATTACTCATTCTGGAAAGTTAGAATGAGAATATTCCTTTAGGCTCAAGGTCGAGAAATCTGGAAATGCATTGTAAATGAACCTTATATTCCAACAAAAGTGGTTGATGGAGTAAAGGTCCAAAAGGAAGAAGAAGAGTTTGATCGTGAAGACGATAGACTTTATACTTTGAATTTAACTGCTATGAATTTATTATATAATGCTCTCAATGGTAATGAGTTTAATAGAGTAATGACTTGCGCTGCGACAAAGGAAATTTGGGATAACTTGGAAGTTACTTATGAATGAACTTCATAAGGAACTTCTCAAGTCAAGGAATCAAAAATTTATATTCTTACTCATGAATATGAAATGTTTAAGATGAATAATGATGAATCTATTTCTAATATGCACACTCGTTTTACTAACATCATAAACAGCTTGACAGCTCTTGGCAAAGTTTTATTCCAAAGTGGAGAGTTTATTCCAAAGTGGAGATAGTAAGAAAAATTCTCAAATCTCTACCAAAACGTTGGGAATCAAAAGTGACAGTGATTCTTGAAGCTAGACACCTCAAGAAGCTCGAACTGAATGAACTCATCGGGTCACTTATCACCCATGAGTACACATTGAAAAGAGGAGAAGAAGAAGGAAAGTCAAAGAAGAGCTTGACACTTAAAGTTGTTCCTTATGAAAGTGAAAGTGATGAAGATGAGAAAAATGACGACAAAGATGAAGAAGTTGCGATGATAACAAGAAGAATTCAGAGGTTCTTAAAGAAAAATAAAACTCATCCAAGGAAATCTTTCAAAAAGTTTTCCAAGAAAGATTCAGGTAAAAATGACACTTTAATTTGTTATAAATGCAATAAGCTTGGTCATATCAAGCCAGATTGTCCTCTGCTAAAGAAAGATCGAAACAAAAGCAAAAAAGTAATGAAAGCTACATGGGATGATGATTCAAGTAGCTCAGATAGTGAAACAACCAATGGAGAATCAGCAAATCTTTGTCTTATGGCTAAACATGACATTGAGGTAACAAAATTTGATAATATTGAAGATCTTTCATGTGAAGAATTGCAAAATATTTTAGAAGAAGTATATAAGAAATTTGAAAAATTGGGTATCAAGTATACTGCTTTGAAAAAGAAAAATTCTTCTTTAACAAAAGAAATTGATATTTTAAGAAAAGAAAGTATTGTTTTGAAAGATGAAAATCTTGAGTTGAAGAAGAAGAAAACTGATTTAGAAAATATTGTTGAAAATTTTACGAATGGAAAAAGAAATTTTGAAAAATTTCTTGATAGTCAAAGATGTGTTTTTGACAAGGCAGAATTGGGATATATGCCAAAACAAAAATACAAATTTTATAAAAACTTCTTTGATAATCCTTCTACATCAAAGTCCAATATTCAAAATTATTTTCATAATAATTTTGTCAAAAAAAGATACTATTATAATCGCTCAAGTTCTTCATATATGTCACATGCAATTTGTAATTTTTGTAATAGAAATGGTCATAATTATCATGCTTGTCCTATTAGAAGAAAGCATACAATGACTATTATGGCCATATGGGTACCTAAAAATCTTGTTTCTTCTAATACTAATAAATAAAGGACCCAAAGAACTTGGGTACCAGAAAAATCATTTTAATTGTTTTTATAGGTGTAACAGCCCGCTAAAATTATCAGTTTTGGATTCTTTCCCGACAGCAATCACATCTCTCTCGTCTTTACCCTCATCTGGAATCACGCGTATAGTTTATCTTTTCCGTAAATCACGTAATTTGTTCTTCACCGACAGCTGTAAAATCATGAACAGTTTTATCCTAAGCGTTGTACCTCGATGGCGTTTTCCCGGATCTTATCTATCGAATTTCAAAGTATTAGATAAGCTTGTTTTTAAAGTAGCACAATTATAATAATTTAATGAGGTCTGAAAATATTATAATTGTAGATAATTACTTAGATTAAATATTTTAGTTGTTTTAAGATATTAAGATGTTTAATTTTACGTTGAAAAATCTTATTTAAATTAATAGGTTTTATCATCTTCGATTAATTAACGATACTTTATCATTTTATATAATGATGAGGAAATATTATTTTATAAATTTTAGTTTATAAAATAATATTCTACCTTAATTCATCGTGATGTTTTATTTAAAGTATTTTATTTAAAATAAAACATTTACGCGTTTTTAATCAATGTTTTAATTCACCGTTAAATTATTTGAAGATCCAACCGAAAATGGGTGCATTATTTTGTTTCTTTCTGATAGAAAATGCGTCAGATCTATCCCAAGTATGCTACTATCTATCTGAGCCAAGGCCTCTAATTCTCAGATCTTTATCACACCACAATAACTGAAAAACCAAATCAAAGAAGAAGACGAACAAGATGTATATGGCATATGGCTGGCCCCAGGTGATCCCACTGGAACCAGGGCTCTGTCCCTCTACCCAGCGGATCATCTACCTCAAGGTCATCAATCGCCTATTGCTAGTCGTCTCCCCTTCTCATTTAGAGCTCTGGAGCTCTTCCCAGCACAAATTAAGACTGGGGAAGTACAAGAGGGATTCGGATTCGCTGCAGCGGGAGGGAGAGAATTTACAGGCTGTTTGGAGCCCTTATGCTAAATTAGTCGCTGTTCTTACATCATCTTTCTTTCTTCAAATTTTTAAGGTTCAGTTTACAGAGAAAAGAATACAGATTGGAGGGAAGCAACCCTTTGGTTTGTTTCTTGCTTCTATATCTCTTATTCTGAGTGAGCAGGTGCCTTTTGCGGAAAAGTACTTGGCTGTGAGCAATTTTGTATGCGATAATAAGCATTTGCTAGTTGGACTTTCTAATGGATCTTTATATAGCATCTCATGGAAGGGCGAGTTTTATGGATCATTTGTACTTGATCCCTACTCTCGTGACAGCAGTAAAATCACTCATCCATCAAATTCTCTTGATAATGGTTTCACTTCTGGTGGAACCCCGAGAGTTATTATCCAGGACCATAAGGTTTCAAGGACGGCTGCTATTTTTCAATTGGAGCTTAATCTTCCATTGAGGTTGCTATTTGTGTTATATTCTGATGGACAAATGGTGTTGTGTTCAGTAAGTAAGAAAGGATTAAAGCAAGCTGATTCTATTAAAGCTGAAAGAATTTTGGGCTCTGGTGATGCTGTATGTGTTTCAGTAGCTTCCGAACAACAAATCCTTGCTGTTGGTACCAGAAGAGGGGTTGTTGAGTTATATGATCTGGCAGAATCCACACCTCTTATTCGTACCGTGTCTTTGTATGACTGGGGGTAAGGCTTGAATAAAATTAGTAAATCTATAAATCAGTGGCATGATGTAATGATATTTTGTTTTACTTTGTAGGGCTTGATTCTGAGAATCACCAGAGGCTGCTATAAAATATAGTTGCCTTGCCTAAGATTTTTAAGATAATATTCCTTCATGTCCTGGTTTTATGTTATAATTTACACTTGCCTCATTTCTTTTTCATTTTCACGTGATAGTTTCTTTTATCACCATTGAGTTGCAAGAGGTTTAAAAGAAAAAGGTGTCCTCGAATTCCAAGAGTTGCTCTAAAGAATTAATATTTTTTTAACTAAGCAAGAAATTTTATTAATAACAACAATAGACATAGCTCAAGTATACAGGTCGTATACAAGAATGTACAACCGATACAAGAAAATTGTGGACACTCAGTCCCTTAAAATCTATTGCAATGCCAAAGGAACAAAATGTTGAAAGAAGAAAAACTTTAAGCTCATCTATCGTCCTCTTGCAATCTTCAAAGCTTCTATTATTCCTCTCCCTCCAAATGCACCACAATAGGCATATGAGAGCCATCTTCTATGTTACTGCAATTTGTGGATTACCATGTAAGCCTCTCTAATTTGCTATAAAATCCAACCTCTAGGTGTGGTCTCAAATACTAAGGGCCTTGGTCTTTGTGGTATTTTTTGCTCTAGGTCTAAGGTTCAAACCCTTAGGAGCAAATATTTTCTAGGGGCCATGTCCCATCGATGAAAAAGCCAATGATTTGCCTTATCTGTGTGAGGGGAACACGTTACCTCAGTCTAGGGTTTCACAGGGTAAAAGTGGTTGTGTTTGTACGGTCTTCGAGATTCCTCATCAATGAAGAATGTGCTTGAAAGTCCACCAAGCTTCTAGGCACGAGACCCATGTTAATCTCACTCTAGCAAAGAAATCGTTCCATAAGGTCCTGACAACTACATAATAGTAACAAATGGTCTTGCACATGTAACACAAGTCCACCACAATAGTAAGACTTTTCCTTAGGTTAACCATGGTAAGGATCTTCCCTAAGGAAGCTGTCCAGACAAAAAATGCTACTTCCAGGGGTGCTTTAGTCTTGAAAAAGTTCCTCCAAGGGAATGTATTAGTGTCTTGGGTTTTGAGAGCCTGTTAAAATGATCGAAACGTGAACCTTCCTTTTTTAGAAAGGCACCAAAGGATTTTGTTTGCTTCTCTAGCTCACTCTTGTAGGGTAGAGAATTAAAAATTTTATGATGGCTTCTGGTTCCCAATCTTGTGCTCCTCAGAAGAAACTAATGTACAATTGAAGGGAACCATCAGAGAATACCACAAGACCGACTATTGAGGTTTCTGTTGCACACGTAATCTCATACATGACTGCAAGATTTATTTGAGGATCCTATCTCCATACCATACATTGTGCCAAAATTTGATATGAGACCCATCACCCACCTCAAGTCTAGTGTGTAAATACATAGGAAATGACTGCTAAATGCGATTATGATTCCTGTACTAACATTTCTTTAGATTGGTAGAAGATATCAAGTTGGTCTGCTGTTCAGAGGGGGTTCAGGGGGATTTGCCCCCTGAAACTTGTTAATAAAAAAATATTAACACAATAGAGCCTGATTNTGTTTTAGTGCAAAGGCTTTCTGAAGTCAAATTATTTCTTCAGAGTATAGTGAAACCTCAAGTTGCCGTGGTGTTGCAAGTGCGTTACAATATGACAATTGAGTTCAGAAGTGAAAATCTTAAGGACTTGAGTGTTCCTCTTCCAGCTGTTGTGCAGTTCCTCGTGTTTCGCAGCTCTATTCTCATAGAACGCGACGATCGAGGTAAGTTAGCCTCTAACTTACTATCAGTTTATTGTGTATGTGTGATGTGGTAAGAGAACTACAATTTATGTATGTATGTTATCGTATATGCCATGTCATGCTATGTCATTACATGTTTATCTGCTACGATGATTTAATCTCTCATGAATAATTATCTGTTACATAATCTTTTCTGTCATACAATGATGTATGTTATAAGTATGCCATGTTAAGTATGCCATGAAATGTTATGATTAAATCATATTGTGCCATTTACAAGTATACGCTCATGTTAGAAAAGTATATGATATTAATTAATGTCTCATGCATTAAGAAAGATAAGAATGTTATGTATACTATAATACGTGGGGCCACAACAACTGTGGAGAGTATATCTGTTATTTATATCGTGGGAAACACTGTAGTACGTTTTATCTGATTATAATGCGTGGGGCCACAACAACTGTGGAGTACGTATTATATTTATGTTACTTATAATGCGTGGGGCCACAACAACTGTGGAGTACGTATTATATTTTATGTTACTTATAATGCGTGGGGCCACAACAACTGTGGAGTACGTATTATATTTTATGTTACTTATAATGCGTGGGGCCACAACAACTGTGGAGTACGTATATATTTATGTTACTTATAATGCGTGGGGCCACAACAACTGTGGAGTACGTATATCTTAGTTATTTAATTGGCAAAACTGTAGTACGTTATATTTATATGTACGTGGGGCCACAACAACTGTGGAGTACGTATATATATTTATGTTACTTATAATGCGTGGGGCCACAACAACTGTGAGTACGTATATACTGTATTATATTGGGCACAATTATCGTTATACTATATGTATAATGCGTGGGGCCACAACAACTGTGGAGTACGTATTATATTTATGTTACTTATAATGCGTGGGGCCACAACAACTGTGGAGTACGTATTATATTCTTATGTTACTTATAATGCGTGGGGCCACAACAACTGTGGAGTACGTATTATATTTTATGTTACTTATAATGCG
Source organism: Carya cathayensis (assembly GCA_011037825.1). Lineage (NCBI taxonomy): Eukaryota > Viridiplantae > Streptophyta > Magnoliopsida > Fagales > Juglandaceae > Carya > Carya cathayensis. The sequence goes on along the minus strand of QGSO01000959.1, from coordinate 29,525 downwards.
TGGGGCCACAACAACTGTGGAGTACGTATTATATTTGTTATGAGTTGGGCCACAACTGTAGAAAATAGCCACAATGTGACATGTAGAATACGTGGGGCCACAACAACTGTGGAGTACGTATTATATTTTATGTTACATGAAGTATGGGGCCACAACAACTGTGGAGCATACACTACATGAGACACACAATTGTGACATGTAGAATACGTGGGGCCACAACAACTGTGGAGTACGTATTATGTTTTATGTTACTTGAATACGTGGGGCCACAAAACTGTGAGTACGTATTATGTTTTATGTTACTTGAATACGTGGGGCCACAACAACTGTGGAGTACGTATTAACGCATGTTATTAATCATGACAATTAAATAAGATTCCAAGTTTATGTTAAGTCAAGTTTCAGATCAAGTGCATGATAAGTCAAGTTTCAGATCAAGTTCATGTTATATTATGCTCACGTACATGTTATGTTCATGTTCATGTTATGTTCCAAGTTCATGTTCACATCATGTTATGTTCACGTTTATGATATGTTCAAGCTCACGTTCATGTTATGTTATGATGTCCATGTTATGTTTCAGTTCATGTTATGTTATTTGTTCATGTTATGTTTTAAGCTTAAGTTCATGCCATGTTAAGTCAAGTTCAGTTCACGCTTAAGTTCTGGTTAAGTCATGCTATATGTCAAGTTATACTATGTTTATGTATGACTATAATTATGCATTTATGCTTTTACTGCCATGCATGCATTTTTAACCTGTGTGTGAGTTTTATGTTAACTTACTGAGATTTGTAATCAAATCTCACTGTGGTAGTCCCAACTACCATTCCCCCGAATGGTAGATCTTGTTACAGGACCCAAAGGAGAATTGGAATCTGACCAACTGAATACGGTCGACTAGGCCACGGTGCGATGTTGATGATGGTATAGTATTTAACTTAGGTTAATACTTGTACTTTTGGAGTTGTATCTCAAGTATTCTTTTGATCACAACCATTTTGGACTAGTGTGGTGATCACGGCTTTTTAGTATGCCTTTATGTATGAATTATATTTCAAGTATTTGGGATATATTTAGTTTGGTGCATAGTATTGCTAAAGAAAAAGATTATCCGCTGCGAATATTGCATAATGCTAGATGCATGTTAGGAACATTGCATCTTATATGTCATGAACGGGGGCAGGTAACCTTGTGTTGCATGTCTCGACGCTTCAAATGTCCGTTCAATCCCAAGCGGAATTTGGGGGCGTCACATATGCCATGTCATGCTATGTCATTACATGTTTATCTGCTATGTATGATTTAATCTCTCATGAATAATTATCTGTTACATAATCTTTTCTGTCATACAATGATGTATGTTATAAGTATGCCATGAAATGTTATGATTAAATCATATTGTGCCATTTACAAGTATACGCCATGTTAGAAAAGTATATGATATTAATTAATGTCTCATGCATTAAGAAAGATAAGATATGTTATGATACGTATAATACGTGGGGCAACACATACGTTTATTAGATAACAACTGTGGAGTACGTATTATATTTTATGTTACTATAATGCGTGGGGCCACAACAACTGTGGAGTACGTATTATATTTTATGTTACTTATAATGCGTGGGGCCACAACAACTGTGGAGTACGTATAATGCGTGGGGCCACAACAACTGTGGAGTACGTATTATATTTTATGTTACTTATAATGCGTGGGGCCACAACAACTGTGGAGTACGTATTATATTTTATGTTACTTATAATGCGTGGGGCCACAACAACTGTGGAGTACGTATTATATTTTATGTTACGTATAATGCGTGGGGCCACAACAACTGTGGAGTACGTATTATATTTTATGTTACTTATAATGCGTGGGGCCACAACAACTGTGGAGTACGTATTATATTTTATGTTACGTATAATGCGTGGGGCCACAACAACTGTGGAGTACGTATTATATTTTATGTTACTTATAATGCGTGGGGCCACAACAACTGTGAGTACGTATTATATTTTATGTTACTTATAATGCGTGGGGCCACAACAACTGTGGAGTACGTATTATATTTTATGTTACTTATAATGCGTGGGGCCACAACAACTGTGGAGTACGTATTATATTTTATGTTATGTGTATTCATGGGGCCACAACAACTGTGGAGCATGAAGTATGGGGCCACAACAACTGTGGAGCATACACTACATGAGACACAGCAATTGTGACATGTAGAATACGTGGGGCCACAACAACTGTGGAGTACGTATTATGTTTTATGTTACTTGAATACGTGGGGCCACAACAACTGTGGAGTACGTATTAATGCACGTTATTAATCAAGACAATTGAATAATATTCCAAGTTTATGTTAAGTCCAGTTTCAGATCAAATACATGATAAGTCAAGTTTTAGATCAAGTCCATGTTATGTTATGCTCACGTATATGTTATGTTCATGTCATGTTATGTTCAAGTTTATGTTATTTTCAAGTTCTTATTTATGTTATGCATGTTTACGTTCATGCTATATTTCAAGTCCATGTTATGTTTCACGTTCATGTTATGTTGTTTGTTCATGTTATGTTTTAAGCTTAAGTTTATGCCATGTTAAGTCAAGTTCAGTTCACGTTTAAGTTCTGGTTAAGTCATGCTATATGTCAAGTTATACTATGTTTATGTATGACTATAATTATGCATTTATGCTTTTACTGCCATGCATGCATTTTTAACCTGTGTGTGAGTTTTATGTTAACTTACTGAGATTTGTAATCAAATCTCACTGTGGTAGTCCCAACTACCATTCCCCCCGAATGGTAGATCTTGTTACAGGACCCAAAGGAGAATTGGAATCTGACCAACTGAATACGGTCGACTAGGCCACGGTGCGATGTTGATGATGGTATAGTATTTAACTTAGGTTAATACTTGTACTTTTGGAGTTGTATCTCAAGTATTCTTTTGATCACAACCATTTTGGACTAGTGTGATGATCACGGCTTTTTAGTATGCCTTTATGTATGAATTATGTTTCAAGTATTTGGGATATATTTAGTTTGGTGCATAGTATTGCTAAAGAAAAAGATTATCCGCTGCGAATATTGCATAATGCTAGATGCATGTTAGGAACATTGCATCTTATATGTCATGAACGGGGGCAGGTAACCTTGTGTTGCATGTCTCGACGCTTCAAATGTCCGTTCAATCCCAAGCGAAATTTGGGGGCGTCACAATAGGTATGCATGAAGTCCTCCAAGAGCAAAAACAAATGATTTTTAGATAGTGGATGTTCAAGACACATAACGGGAGACAAGACTAAGTTCTTTGATCTTAGATCTAACGAAGAAGGACACGTGACATTTGGAAACAACTCGAAAGGGAAGATCGTGGGAATAGGTAAAATCGGTAATAAATCTTCTCTCATAATTAAAGATGTTCTACTTGTTGAAAGTCTAAAATATAATCTTTTGAGCATAAGTCAATTATGTGATAAAAGGATTTACAGTTACTTTCAAAATGGATAAGTGCATTTGTGATGACCTGCTTTTATGTATATTTTCACTGAAGGAGTGTTTTTAATTTAATTAATATATTGGTTTATTTATTTTAAATTATTGTATTTTAAGTTGGTTTTTATTTTATTTGATGCGGTGTTTAATTTATTTTAGTTGTTTTATGTTTTTAAAATCGTTGTCGGCGGATCAGTTTTTGGTTTTCGGAGTGAGGATTGGACCTCATTTCTTTTTCCCTTTTTCCTTTTCTTTTTCTTCTTTTCTTTCATTTCCTTCTTTTTCTTCTTCATTTTCTTCCCCGTTTTCTCTATCCCCGCGCGCTGCCTCTTCCATTTCTCCTTCCCGTCGCCTTCCCTTTGACCGCCTAGACCGCCGCAGTCCGGCCGCTGTGTAGTACACCACCCCCACCATTCTCTTCCCCTCCCACCAGAGATCATCCCCACCAATTTTCAGGGCCAACCGTCCAGCTGTTAGCAGCCACGCACGGCTGGAAGTCACGGCCCCAGCCCTGTTTTTCTCCCCTGTCGCCAGTTGCTTTCGCAGCCCAAAATCACTGCTCGCCGGCGGTGTGGCCTACACCACCCACCCAGTTTTCTTCCCCTCTCACCGGTGAACATTCCTACCAAGTTTCACCTCCATCCGAGCCACCGTTAGCCACCACGAGCTCTTCCAAGCCACACAGATTTTCACCGATTCCAGTGCCGTCACACCACCTCCGGCCACCATCTCTTCACAGCTTCTTCCTCTACCTCTTGCCGAACTAACCCACCTAATTTCAGCTCCGATCCGTTGCCGGAGCAGCTCTCACAAGCTCAACTCCGTTCAGCCCCTTTTTGGCCTTCCACCGCCGTTTCCACAGCCACCCACGACCAAAACTCACTTCCTCTAGTTTCATAAACATCTCAAGGCCATTCCCTATCAATTTCGTGTCTTGGTTTGTCCCCGTTCGAAAGTGGGTAATTTATTACCCACGGCCACAGTGTAAATTACACTGTTACATTACTTTTCCTCCGCCTTTTGCAACGCCGCGAGCTTTCGAAAAATACCATATAGCACTGTAAGTATTTTCCAAACTCTACTTTTAGATTTAAATATATTTTGCTCTTACAATAATTATTTGACTGCTGGTTGGTTGATTCCGGACTGAGTCCGAGGAGTTCGGAGGTCAGATGGATTGAGGACGAAGTTGCTTGGTTTGTTGATTTGTGGTTGGTTGGTTGGTTGTTTTGTGCCTTGAGATTGCATTTACATGGTGCATGCACATGCATTTTATTTAAATTGAGAGAAAATCTTGTTTTATTGGCGAAAAAGGGATTTTCGGGTGTGTGTGTACCACGACCCCAAGCCGGGATGTGGTATTATCTCGGTGGAACTCCTCTGGTCAATCGGGAGCGTAATATACTGAGTGACTTCCCTTGAGTTGAAGCTTGGCTACGAACGCACCGGGCGCAGAACTGGGCGACGACGGGAGCGGGGGCTAGAGGATGCTTGGCTACGAACGCGCCGGGCGCGGAATTGGGCATCGCTCGTTTAGGTGTCATACGCGTGGTCATTACCCGCGGTGTGGCACAGGAGCCAGGGTGTGCGGATGACCCTTAAGGAAGGTCATGGTGCATACGGATTAATTGGTCAATGGATTGAGTTGGATATGGGCCAAATGAGACTTTTGGCGTGATATTTAGAAAGGTTATGTTTATGGGCCAAATGAGACTTTTGGCGTGATAATTGGAAAGGTTATGTTTTTGGGCCAAATGAGATTTTTGGCGTGCATGGAAAAATATGGTTTTATGGGTTTTGTGCATTGGCATTCTCTCATGCATATTGTTTAAGTTTTAATATGTTTTTATCTAGTGGTGTTTGGATTTTACTTACCTGCGGCACTATTTTTGGTACCGTAGATTTTGATGCAGAGTTCGAGGAGGAGGAGGAGGAGGTTGAGCCCGAGGATGCGGCTCCGCCGGAGTATTGAGTTGAAGTTTAAGCTTTGCTGTTGTTTTGAACTATATTTGTAGTTTGTAATATTTAATTATGTATGTTTTAAACAGCTTTGTATTAAACTAAGAAAAATTCTGGTATTTAGTTATGACTTTGCTATCCGCTGCGTGTCTCTTCGTACACCTTTGTTGCTTACGCACGCTTGGCACTCGTTGATAGGATGGTGACCCGTGTTGTCACCATCTGGACGTCTCGATTTTCCCCGTGTCCGTGCGTGGGAATTTGGAGGCGTCACAGCATTATTTTGAATGATCATAATTGTAATATTTGTTTTACTGCTTTTAGAAGCAACAATGTTTATACAATTGATTTTGAAGAAATTACCTCACAAGATGCTATTTGTTTTTCAGCTCAAAATGAAACTAGTTAGTTATGGCATAAAAGACTAGGTCATGCCAACATGGAATTTATTTCTAAACTTTCAAAAAATGATCTTGTAAGAGGTTTACCAAAGGCAAATTTTCTTAAAGATAAAATTTATGATGCATGCCAATTTGGTAAATAAACAAAAATTTCTTGTAAAACCAAGAAACATATTTTCACTACCAGACCACTGCAACTGATACACATGGATCTTTTTGGACCAAATAGAGTTGCAAGTCTAGGAGGAAAATATTATGCTTTTGTTATTGTTGATGATTTCTCTAGATATACTTGGATCATCTTTCTTCCTCATAAAGATGAGGCACATAATGTCTTTACCAAGTTATGCAAGAGAATTCAAAATGAAAAGGGTTATACTATTTCAAGTATCCGAAGTGATAGGGGAAAGAGTTTGTTAATAAAAATATTGAAACATTTTGTGATGAAAATGGTTTTGTGCATAATTTTTCTGTCCTCGAACTCCTCAAAAAATGGGGTAGTAGAGAGGAAAAATAGATCTCTTCAAGAGATGGCAAGAACAATACTTAATGAGAACAACTTGCCTAGTTATTTTTGGGCTGAAGCGGTAAGTACTGCATGTTATGTTATAAATAGAGTTATGCTAAGGTTTAAATTAGATAAAACCCCCTATGAGCTTTGGAATGAGAAAAAGCCCAACATTGGTTACTTTCATGTATTTGGATGCAAATGTTTTATTTTGAATGATAGGATAATTTAGGCAAATTTGATGCAAAATCTGATGAAGGTATCTTTCTCGGATATTCTATTAATAGTAAAACTTATAAGTATTCAATAAAAAGACTTTGATTGTACAAGAATCTATGCATGTAGTATTTGATGAATCTAATTCTCTACTCTCCAAGAAATCCATTGATGAAGAAACAGGAGGTATAAATAATACGGAAAGTCTCAATCTCAACAAAGAGAACACAATAGAGGAAGTCCAACATGGAGACATCAGGAAAGATCATCAAAATTTAATACAAAATGCAACCAAACAATTGAAATTTGTGAAAGATCATCCAGTGGAACAAATTCTGGGAGAACCTTCACAAGGTGTAAGCACTCGATCATCTCTTAGAAATATTTGCAATCATACTGCTTTTCTATCTCAGATTGAACCTAAAAATATTGATGAAGCACTTCTCGATGAATCTTGGATTATAGCTATGTAAGAAGAGCTTAATCAATTTGAAAGAAATGATGTTTGGACACTTGTTCCTAGACCCAAAAATCATACTATTATTGGAACAAAATGGGTTTTTAGAAACAAGAAAGATGAGTCCGGAATCATTACTAGAAATAAGGCTCGACTTGTAGCCCTAGGTTTCAATCAAGAAGAAGGAATCGATTATGATGAAACATATGCACCAGTCGCAAGATTAGAATCTATTCGAATGCTACTTGCATATGCTTGTTATAAAAATTTCAAACTTTTTCAAATGGATGTTAAAAGTGCTTTCTTAAACGGTTTTATAAATGAAGAGGTATATGTTGAGCAACCTCCAGGTTTTGAAAATCATATTTCTCCAAATCATGTTTTCAAACTCACAAAAGCACTATATGGACTCAAACAAGCTCCTAGAGGTTGGTACGAGAGACTTAGTGGTTTCTTGATTAAAAAAGGTTTTTCAAGAGGAAAAATTGATACAACTATTTTCATTAAATACGAAAATGATGATATTCTTTTGATTCAGATTTATGTTGATGATATAATATTCGGTGCTACTAATGAAAATATGTGCCAAGTTTTTGTTAGGACTATGCATGAAGAATTTGAAATGAGCATGATGGGAGAGTTTACATTCTTTCTCGGATTGCAAATTAAGCAAGCAAAAAGTGGGACATTCATCAATCAATCAAAATATATTAAGGAATTGCTGAAGAAGTTTGAGATGGAAGGTGCTAAGGAAACTGGAACACCAATGAGCCCATCCACTAAACTTGATAAAGATGAATCTGGTAAGCCAGTTGACTCGAAAGTATATCGAGGTATGATTGGTAGCTTATTATATTTGACAGCCAGTAGACCAGATATTATGTTTAGTGTGTGCTTATGTGCACGCTTTCAATCATCTCCAAAAGAATCTCATTTAATTGCAGTTAAGTGCATTCTTAGATATCTTAGTGGTACAATTAACCTAGAGTTATGGTACCCTAAGCATACATCTTTCGATCTAATCAGCTACACAGATGCCGATTATGCTGGTTGTAAAATAGATCGAAAAAGCACTAGTGGAGCATGTCATTTCTTAGGTCATGCACTAGTTTCCTGGTTTAGTAAAAAATAAAATTTTGTTGCACTATCTACTGCAGAAGCAGAATATGTTGCTGCGGGTAATTGTTATGCTCAAGTTCTTTACATGAAGCAACAACTTGAAGATTTTAAACTCATATATAATCACATTCCAATCAAATGTGATAATACAAGTGCTATAAATCTTTCAAAGAACCCAATACAACATTCTAGAACTAAACATATTGAAATAAGATATCATTTTCTTCGAGATCATGTGCAGAAAGGCGATATAGTACTAGAGTTCACAAACACACACGATCAGTTGACAGATATTTTCACAAAACCTTTACCAGAAGATAGATTATGTATGATTAGAAGAGAAATAGGTATGATGCATGTTATAAATATCTTTTAAAAGATAAACCAGAGTTCATAAAAATAGAGAGATATTTTTTTAAATACTTTTACATAAACTTGAGATTCTTAACCTCATGTTTGAGATGCTCATTCTCTTTATACAATATCATGTCGATCCAAGGGAACTGGCAAGCGGAATGAAGAATCCAATAGAGATTTCAACTGTTTATTCTTCTGCCGAAAGATTCCTTCCCTTGTGTGAGACTCTTGAATAATTTGTTGAACTACAATAATTTGTTTTTTAAGCCTTTCAACCTTATGGTTTTTGGCTTGTACCTGCTAGGAAAAAGCAACAATAGAGGATGAGTAGCGAGTCCCACGACTCACTAAGTCGTAGATAGCATCGGAGTCTGACTTATTAATCAAACTATTATTTTCTTGCTGCAACATGGCACCAATGGCAGCTGCAGAAAGGACAGGAGGTTGAGGTGCTGAATACTTCATGGATAGATCTAGAGGAATGTTAGAAGAATGAACCATTGAGAAAAGAATTGAAAACTTAAAGCGAGAATGTTGAAGGAATGTAGATGAGTTATAGAGATGAGAATAAGATTTGATGCAAATTGGATTAACTTTAAGACTGATTTTATAGAAATAGCATAAAGAAGAAGACAAACTATTGTCTCTTCAAATCTTATTTAGTCAAAAGAAATACAAGATATGCTGGACACACATTGTCAAAAGTTTTCCTACTAAGCCAACGAGATTAACAATAGATTGTCCCTATTTTTCTAGTAAACGATAAATCTCTGCTGTTATCTGCCGATGTCGACCTTGTATCTGAACCCTTTCTCGTTCTAGCTCCTCTATTCGTGGTTGCAAATCATGAGCATACCAATCTGAAAATTTTTTCAACTCTTTGTTTTCTTGCTTTAGCCTTTTATTCTCTCTATCCTTATTAGCAAGCTTTTGTCGTAACTCAGATATTTGGATGTTAAGATGATCAATCTCACTCACCCTCGTCATTAACCTCCGAGACATAGTCGTAATAGAGGCAGCATATTGACTACTGAGCATTCTTGATTTTGTAACAATCTCAGAATCAGCCCTACTTGAAAAACGGATCTCTGCTCCTATCATGGTATTGACGGCCTCAGGAGAGAAGATTGATGGTTGATGCGTCAAGGGTTCCTGATTTAAGTCTGGAACATTAGTGGAAGAGAATTGCTCGGCCATTCTATCGTTATGGAAAAACAAAACTCAGGTCAAGGAGCAATGTGTTTTTTTTTTTTAGTATCCGATGGGTGAAAATCTTTTTTTTTTATAGAAACTCAGAGCCTTCAATCTCGTTTGTCAACAACATCAGGCGATTATTTAAATCTCCAGCCGTACTAAATTCATAGAGTTAGGCCTCAAGTCTTTGCAACACTTGTCGGGTCATGGACGGCTCCCTTTTTCAACTATCTACAGTGTCTATTAACGCACTGTTTTCTTCAATCTATTTACTTGCTGCCGATCCTTTTTAATGATGCCAAAAGGGGGAGAAGTTTTAGACTAGAACATTAACATTGTTTAAATTGCTAAAATTGTTATATATGCTTGGAATTATATTTATATTTTTGCTTGAAAAACTAACGCACATTCTCAGAGGAAGCTTAAGTATTAATACAAGCTTCAGGTTCTATCAAGTATTTATTATAATCAAAAAGGGGGAGATTGTTGAACCCAAGGTTTCAAGTTTCGTGTAATTATAAATCTACACATGGATTTTGATGATAAAAAATGAATTCAAAGAGTAAAGGAGTCTCAAGCTCAAGTTGTCCACACAATGGAATAAGCACATCAAGAAACCAAGCATAAGCAAGAAAGGGAACAAGTTCACATTAAAGTCATAGAGTAATGTTGTAAATCTCTTAAAAATTTGAAATTAGGATTAAGGCTCAAAATTAATATTTTATCATAAAGCATTAAAATACATTTTCCACATGTGCATGAATATTTTGAAAATTAAATTTGAAAATTTTGGAAGATGATTGATTTCATCTTTCACATGTGCATGTTTTATTTGAATATTTTCAAAAGTGGTGGATGCTTTTCTTGACTTATGCAAACGGTAGATGTCTTTGTTTGAAAATTTTGAAAAGTAAAGTGTGCTCCTTTTATCATATGCAAAAAATAAAAGATTAGGTTTGAAATTTTTAAAAAGTAAAGTGAGCTCCTTTTGTCACATGCAAAAAGTAAAAAGATTAGATTTGAAATTTTTGAAAAGTAAATGATGATGTCTTTGACATGTGAATCTTTTTAAATTTGAATATGAAGTCTCATATGCCTATAAATAGATCATTTGAGAGCTTCACATTTACAACACCAAGAGCATACAACATTCATTCAAAACTTTCATTCTCTCTTCTCTAAGCATTGAGCCTTAACCCTTGTTCATTTTGAAAGATATAGTTTGTGCTGTATTGTTCTTATTGCACTCATTGAGGAGTGTTTTCTGATAACCTACCCACTATCAATTCTTTTATCAGTAAAAGGGTGTGTATAACCCTTGTGCATGTAGAAAGTGTTTTACACAAGGAATAGTTGAATCACCACGTGTAAGGTGATTGCAAGTGTAGAGGGTGTTCTACACGGATCCTTTGTAGCAGTGTTGTTCAAAAGTGTAATATGTTTTTATCTCCACCTGAAGGAGGTTGAATAGTGAATTCGGGGATCCTCAAAGGGTAGCTTGAGGCGACGTAGGCAGTGGGGCCGAACCTCGTTAACATACTGAGTTTGCTTCTCTCTTACCCTTACTTTTTATATTTATTATTGTTTTATATTTTGTTTATATTTTATATTGTATATTTGATTTATAATTATTTTTTTTAAATACAACTCAATTCACCCCCCCTCTTGTGTTAGTCATCTGGGCAACATTATATATAATTTATATAATAATATAAATTATAATTATATATAAGATAATGTTATTATAATTTATAACATAAAATTTTAATCTTAAAAATAAAAATTTATTTGATCATATGCATTAATCATAAAATATATATATTAATGACATTTTAATTCTCAATATATTCTTTTTGATAAGTACATTAGTAAATTAGTAATACTAATATACATTAGTATATAAGTATATAATGTATATTAATTACAATTTATATTTTATGGCCTAATACTAATAGTCTAGTACTATATTACTATTAGTTATATATTTTAAGTCTATATATAAATTACTATACTAAATAATTATATATGAAATAATGATATAGTAATACTAATACTATCACTATCAATGATATAGTTATAATAAATTAAAATCACTATAACAAATACCAATATATAATTATTCTAATCACTATAACTAATAATATATATATATATATATTAATACTATTAAAATCACAAAACCGGACCAGAATCGATAAAATCGAAAATACCAATTTAGGAGGATAACCAGTTCGTAATCGGTTTTCGAAAATGTACAAGCAGTGCATACCGGTTTGATCCCAAATGTTGTCAAAAACTAAATCAAACCGGACCCATTACATCCCTAAATTTTATACTATAATGGATTAATCATCAATACCAAAAAGGTTTAGATTGAGATAATTGGTTTACTCGTATCTTCAATTTCAATTCACCTAAAATGACCGAATCAGTATACAATAATATTATCCAATATTATTTATATTACGAGGCCTAGGCCTAGGCCTGAATAGTAGATACCCAAAACTCAAAAGAAATCTCATTACCTATCTCAGCTGTTAGGCCCATTAGCCTTGACATTAATTTGAAAAAGTTAAAAGAAAATTTTTATCCAAAGTAGAGCGGCCCCATTTTTATTAAAATTATGCTATGTACAGTCAACTTTGCAGACGAAATCGCACAAATCCCATTCCAACCAAAATCCCACTCATCTCCCTAAATTCCATTTTCTCAATGTGAGTATTCGCTATTTGTGGGTGCCATTTTACTATTTGTGCATGCCATTTTGACGTTTGTGCATGCTATTTTCATCGTTCCTATCATACATCTATTTGATATATATGCTTTTACTTTAAAAGGTTGGAAGGCACATGAAATCCATGTGTTACGAAATCGCAACAAATGCAATATTATGTGATGAGCATACTGAGGATATGATTCATAAGTTATGTGCAATGAATAAGGCGTACTGCACCAACAAGCCACCCTCACCAAACCAGTTTCAATGTTGTAGTTACAACTATTGATACAACTACAACTGTGAGTTCAAAGAAAGTACTCAGTCCCCTTGTTGTGAGAGGTAAAAGCAAACTACCATTACTGAGAAGAGCATCTAGGATGGAGAGTGTAAAAACCCACAACAAAAAGACCACTCAGAAGGGAAAACATAGACATGTTTTTCTATTTGTTATATGTACACAAATGCTTTTTGTCAGTGTTTGATGTAGATCTTGTGCAATTGGAATTTAGGTTTATATAATCTAGTTTTGTTTATTGATACTTAGTAGTATGGAGGAGATACACAAGGTGTTGACACATGCAGAAATTTATTTGGCCAAACAGTAGTTGTGACACAAGATAGTGTTCCCATTCAGGTTTATTACCTATTACTATTTAAATTATATTGTATTCGTATCTGCAATTAATTTTCAAACTCACTTTGTTTTTAACCGCGTGGAAACACCACTGAGGTTTTAGACTCTAGAGGAACACAGTTTGGGCAACCAGTGATTGAGACTCAAGAAAGTATACTTTAGTCTTAGGGTAACAACCCCCAACAACTAATTTCAAAGTCTCAAGAGGGTTTAAATATTGTGGGGATTAAATTAAAGAGTCTCAACACTCCTTCATCCATTGCTTTACAGCTATTATATCCCTCCTTTACCAAGTTTAGGAGTTCATAGAAAGCTGAAAGCTTCCACCCTTTACCACTCGTTTCCCTCTCTAATGGACCAACCCTTGATATAAATCACAATAGCCACTTTCCACCGCCCTCGTCAGCCTCATCCAAATCCACCAATCGAAGGGAAAAAGTAGAATTTCAGTTTTTGGAACGTTCTACAATGTTCTGTAGAACATTCCAAAAACTGGAACATGGAAACATGCAAAACTAACAAGCATTTGTAATAAAAATCCCAAAAGTAACTCTTCAAAATTAAAAGAAAAAACATTAAATTATACCAAAACACACTGAGAGTAGAAAAAAATGTAGAACGAGAAAATATGACAAGAAACGACTAATATAATGCAAGCAACATTACAACATTATCTAGTAAACAAAAGGACACATTGTGGGATTAAGACTAGCTCCAACCAAAGATAAACTAACGATGGAAACAAAAGAAGAAAATATCAAAACATTTCAGCCAATAGATATAAACTAATCACATTACTACCTTCGTACCAAAACAAGCAAATTTTTATAACAAAATCATCTCAAAACTAAAAATTAAAAACCTAACTTTTACATCCTAGATACAAACAACAAAATCAAAACATACCCACAATGCAAACTTAATCAATCTAAATTTATCAAAAATCAGAGAGAGAGAGAGAGAGAGAGGTGGTGAGAATGAAAAAACGATTAATGATACAGAGTGGACAACAAATCATGGAGAAGAGAGAGTGACTCTTCTCCATTATTTGCAGAAGGGGAAGATAAAGAAGTGGCTTAGGATTAGGAAGAGAATAAGAAGGGATGGACTAATTTGTGCACTTTGGCTAGGGTTAGGGTTAGGGTTTAGAACAAAAAATGGGAGCGAGGGATGGAGGAGATGGAGGAGAGAAGGAGAACAGACGGGGGAATGGAGAAGGAGAATGGAGAGAAGGAAATGCAAAGTTTCAATTTTCTGTTACGTACCGTTTCATTTTATTGTAACATACTATTTCATTTTCCTCTCTTGCCTAGCATGCCAAAATGACCATTTTCTCTTCGACAAAGTTCCCCATTTCATTTTTTCTATGACATGCCAGGTAGATTTGTGCACAAGGGTTTGTAAAATCGACTGCTTATAGAGTATTCCTTTTTATTAAATTTATAATCATTTCTTGTCAATTCTTTCATCCTCTCACACATTCACTCTCTCACTCTACCATTTTATTTGGTCTCTCTCTCTCTCTCTCTCTCTCTCTCTCTCTCTCTCTCTCTCTATATATATATATATATCAATTATCATTAATAATTGTTTCCCTCTCATGCAATTTCTGCTATGAATTCAATTTCTCTCTTGTTGTGCACTTGTTAGGGAAGTCTCTTTCTCACATTGTAACTCTTATTTATTCCCTTCTTAGATTTCAAGTTCTTAATATTTTACTTGAGTTTTTAATTTTTGCCAATCAGTTTGTTGGAGCAGTGAGATTATTAATTTTTGTTTGTCCCAAAGATTGATCAAGCTATTTTACTTGAGTTTTTAATTTTTGCCAATCAGTTTGCTGGAGTCGTGAGATTATCAATTTTTGTTTGTCCCAAAGATTGATCAAGATGACCAAGTTCAATAGCAAACAAAGGTCAGTCTTAGCCGATGTCAATTCGGAGAAGAATTCAAGAATTTTAAGAGGTGAACGATATTTGTATGTTGTAGCAGAACATATTTATTTTCTAAATACAATATCTACTACTTTTCATTGTCTGTATTCTCACACACACCATCCCATGTGACACTCCAATCATTGATCTCTCCAAACCACCCAAAAGCACAACACGGCTATTGGCTATGCGTATCAGGTGCCAGGGCTTCACATTTCGACAATCTTCGCACATCCTTAGAGACACGATATACATGCATAGTATCATAAAATCTAACATCCTTAAATCCTTTAGATTTAAAGGAGGTTTGAATAGTAAGTTGAGATGAAAGTTAAAAGTTGAATAAAATATTATTAGAATATTATTTTTTAATCTTATTATTGTTTTGAAATTGTAAAAAGTTGAATTGTTTATTATATTTTGTGTGAACCTGAATTAAAGTACAAATGCGAGTATAGTAACTTATACTGTATTTTGGGCCACTGAATCTCTCTACCCATTTATCAAGTGAGGCCAATATGAAGACGTTCGACCTTAATCAACATGGAGAATCACTTTAACCGTATAAAACTTGTGGCAACATATCGTAAGAATAGTGCGGGGACTCCTCAACTCATCCATGATGATTGACACACAGTAAGTCTCAACACTCAAAAATCATAATCATCATCAATTCACATCATTCAAGTTCATCATCTCCAAATCACATCATAAAGATAATCCATAAACATAATGAAGATGATGTACTAGCTTCATGTAGAAAAGATGGGGGAGTTACAAAATATGCAAAGCCTAATCTTTCAACATACTCACAAACTTTACCCAACATTCCCACAATGGTCGTAGGAGCTAACCTACCTGAACAACATTTTTAACATTATGGTAATGCTAGTGCTGCTCCTTCCCATTGCATCCTTTGAAGCCACTTGTTTTTGTGAAGACTTTGACCAGATGCAAGAGTAAACACTTAACATTCACAAAAAGTGAGATTTTGGCTTTTATCCAATGCCTTCTAAATTGGGGGACTATAAGTCATACTTTTGATGTCCTACTGATTCCAGACATGCTTAAATAGGATACCTTTAACCTCATTCCTCCATTTCTTCTCTCGTGTTGTCGAGTGGCAGAAATTGACAAGAGCAAGGTGTGCACATCTTATGCAATTCTCCTTATATCAAATCCCATAGTCTGCCTTCTAACAGTCACAAAAACTGAGATTTTGACTTTTACCCAATACCTTAAATAGAAGACCTTTTAATCTTGTTCCTCCTTTTTCCATATGGCCTTGACAGTGGCAGAAACTAACGAGAGTAAGGCGTGCACATCTTTTGCAATTTGCCTTCAATCAAACTTTGCCAACTGTCTCCTAATAAGGGTCTCCCACGTGGCACTGGACCATACATTTGCGATTAGATGATATGACCTATAGGTTTGTAATCTCTTTTCCGTTGACAATCGGATTTGTTTTGATTTTAATATCTAATATATTTAAAAAGATAATTGATTCTTCTTAATTGTGGCTTAAATAGATTATTATTGATGATATAGGATTAGTTCGAATTATAGCAATTGGATTGAAACTTTTTGACCAAAATTATACATTTATTGTAAGCAATTTTTTTATTTTCACATGATTAAAAAGACTTAAATATCTATCTTTTGCTCATTTTAGGTATGTCATTGTCGACAAGATTATTACATAGTTCTTGATTAGTCTGAATAGTGGCATTGTAAATAATATATTTTTTTGAAAAAGGATCAACTAGTGTACATTTCTTTTTCTGACTAACTTAACACCAAAATCAAAATTTATTTAAAACTTCAACAAGATAGAAGGAAATAGAGTTGGCATCAAGAATGCTTTAGCAAAAAACTAAAATGAACGTTCATGTTCAAATATCCAATTAATGTCGAAGATAGACATTATTGAAATTTTAGCTATTGAAGGACTTAATTTGTAGTGATGAAACTTATCTCCATTTTCTCTCTCTCTCTCTCACACACGCACACGCACACACACACAGAGAGAGAGAGAGAGAGAGAGAGAGAGAGAGAGAGAGAGTACCCATAGGATCTTAGATGAGCCGCGAGGCGTAGCGTAGGGTTTCAGCTTCGGGAGAGCTAGGTTTAGTGGCCTCCAAGATTTATAAACATGGGAGTGGGAATGAATTGGAACTTGGGCCCTCACTTTCTCAAGGATTTATAAACATGCTTCATCTTGCCCTACCAGTTATTTACAACCATGTTTTGTGGCACTCTAATCGTCAATAAAGAGCCTGACAAGATCCGTGGTGTCAAGGATGCCAATTGGTAGGTAACACCCAAATTATATTGTTGGGTCTAGGTATGTAATCATAATCGAGTACGAGGAAAGTAAAAAAAGTCATAGTGTAATAAGTAAAGGATTAGAGACTAATTTCTAATTGTACTAGAGGTCTACATTGATAAGAAGTTTATCCATTAATAATAATAATATCCACATGTCATGATACCTTATTCCCAAATATTATACATTGTCAACTATTCATTACTCACGTCTAGGTACAGCGAACTGAACATGGTTCCTTGCCTGACTAAAATGAATATCTTAACAAATACAACTAGCTAATATCGGAGACAAGCCTCCATATCTACAACTTAGGTGGGATCGATCATTCTTCCTTAAGAAACTCAACTTGGCCTAAATTTGTATCAAGATATTAGGCTTCAGTAAACGAAACCGTAGGTGTGACTACCACAGTGAGATATCTAAGAAATCCTATTAGGTTAAACACTCATGATAGAACTATTAATGATAGACAATAGTGATGAATATGCATGCACAATTTCATGTAAATTGATCTGCGAACACACATATTTATGAATGGCAAAAAATCACCCTCCAAGCATAAATACATGTATTCATAGTTATGGCGAGGAATCACCCTCAAAGTAAATCTCATGTACGCCTAGTTATTATCAAGGCAAGGAACCACCCTATTACCAAAACACATAAAATCCGTAAGATCTCATCACATAATTATCAACAAGGAATCACTCCACCATTAAATGAGTGGAATCACTCTACCAGACTAACGTGCAAGCTAATCCAGCAATTTCAAACCATTCGACATGGGGAATCACTCAACCTGGTCAACATGCCCGAAAGTAATACACATGATCAACCTGGAAAATCTCTCTACCCAGTCAACTGACTAAAAAACACCACACATGATAAACCTAGGGAATCTCTCTACCCGTGTTATCAAGTGAGACCAATACTCAGATGTTCCTCCCTGATCATCATGGGGAATCACTCTACTCATATGATACTTATGGAAATGTGCTGTAGGAATGGCGTAAGGACTCCTAAACCCTGATGATCGACACACGATAAGACTCAACACCCAAAAATCGCAATCATCATCAATTCATATCATTCAAACTCATCATCTCAAAATCACATTATAAGAATAATCCATAAACATAATGAAGAAGACGTATTATTTTCATATAGAAAAAGGGGAGTTACAAAATGTGCAATGCCTAATCTTACAACATACTCACAAACATGTACCCCATATTCCTAGTATGGTAATAAAAACTAACCTAACCAAGTATTATTATAACAATATAGTAGTGCTAGTGTCGTTCCTTTTGCCTTACCCTTTGAAGCCACTTACTTTCTTGAAGACTCTGACCAGATGCAAGGGTAAACACCTAACAGTCTCAAAAGTGAGATTTTGGCTTTTCTCGAACGACTTTTAAACTATGGGACATTCATTCATATCTTTGATGTCCGTCTGACTCCATACATGCTTGAATAAGAGACCTTTGATCCTGTTCATCCATTTCTCCTCTGGTCTTATAGAGTGGCATAAACTGATGGGAGCAAGGCATGCATGTCTTCTACAGTTTGCTTTTGATCAAATACCATAGTCTATCTCTTAATATGGGTATCCCATGTTGCATATATCATACCTTCGAGATTAGACAATATGGCCTACAGGTTTGTAATCTTTTCTTTTTTTCCTCGAGCTCACTCCATACAAGACAATTCTTCTAGAGTATATAGGCCTTTACTTATAACACCTACTACCTCTTAGTAGCTCTAGCTCCATGTTGTCTTGGAGAGTTCTCATGTTCGTATCAATCTTATCCTTTACCATTGCTCACCCTTATATGGTCAGGACGTCCTTTGCTTTCTTAGTGTCAAACAAACCATCCTTAGTAGCCTGATGTTGAACCGTATCTATTAGGCTTTCTACATAGTACTGCTCACCCATCTCTTGGACTAGCTGCACTTTGCTTCCTCCGCTATCTGAACTTCCACAGTACTTACTAGTGGGAATGGGTCTCTTCCCTTTCTTTGGCACGGTCCTCATATTCTCTTCTCCTTAATAAAGAATTTCGTCCTTGAAATTCAATGAGAGCTATCTCTCGGGATAGAACCTCAAGGTATGTGCCTAAGGTTAGGCATTCTTTGGCATTCTCTATCGACGTCTATTGAGGCGATTACCCATTCTTTCCTCAGTCCACCCTCAAATCTTCATAATCTGTGACACACACCATAGTTCCCTCCTCTTGTCTCCCTCATTGGCTGCTTCTGTGAAGCCAACAGAATTGGCTGCTTCTGTGAAGCCAACAGATTCCGCTTGGGATCGAACGAATATTCGAAGCATCAAGACATGAAACACAAGATTACCTGCTCTCATTCATGACATATAAGATGTAATGTTCCTAACATACATCTAACATTATACAATATTCGTCGTGGATAATTTTTTTTTAGCAATACTATGCACCAAACTTATAAAATCCCAAATAGTTAAAGCATAATCTATACATACTTAACAAAATAAATATCCATGATTATAGTACAAGTCTCAGAAGACTGTAATATCAAAACAATAGAGATTGGGCTCCATAATTATATTACTAAAATACATTATTAAGCCAGTTCATTGAGTAACTCACGTAACTCGACTAACGATGCTAGAATACTATCCAAAAACTTAACTATTGAGGCTGTAAGCTCCGCATCGCGTCTGCGGGGTCTAGTCAACCTCCTCCAATCTGCTAGTGTCCACTCTCTGTTCTTGATCTGAATTCTGACAATCAAAATGATTTCGCCAGTGGTTTCGTCAAGAATAATGAACAATCAGAATGATTCCGCCCAATGTATTTCATTCGAGATACTCAGACAATCAAAATGATTATATCATGAGTATTTTAAATCATGAACCCTAGCAATTAAAATGATTACACCAGGAATATTTAGTAATACTCTAACAATCAAAATGATTACATCACTATTATTTTAAATCATGTACCCCAGCAATCAAAATGATTACAGCAGGAATACCTAATAATAATTTGACAATCAGAATGATTACATCATGAGTATTTTAAAAGAAATACCCTAACAATCAAAATGATTATGCTAGGAATATCTGCATAACTGAACTTGAACTAAATTCTGGCAATCAAAATGATTTCGCCAGAAGTACCTCACGTGAAGTACGAATGGAGATGCTCGGACAATCATAGTGATTACATCATGAATATGCTAGATATAACTAACTTGACATGACTTGAAGGTTGTTCCCGAGATACACAAACTGTATTTGAGACGGAATGTGATTGAAATACAAAAGGACAGAAGTCCTGACGTAACACAACATGACTTGAACATAACTCAAAAGACATGACTTACTTAAGATAGAAACATTTTGTAGCACAACATAACATGTAGTAGACAACATTTTGTAACATGATATAACATCTAACAAACAACATACTTAACATGACATACTTGCAATAGTGAATATTGCATGATATAAAATACATGTAACATATAGAATACTTAACATGGCATGCTTATAACATATAACAATACATTTTTTTTTTAATAACAAGAAGGACTTTTTATTCATCAAACTGAAACATTACAAATTTGAATCAACCCAAATAGCTTGGGAAATACAATCTGAAATTGAGTCCCACCAAATACTAATATCTTCAAGATTCCATGTAAAACGAGCCAATGCATGAGCAACTCCATTAGCTTCCCATCCCTTATGATGAAGGGACCAAGTTGGATTCCTTTGAAACATGTTTTTGATTTCTTAAACCAAGCCTCCCCACAATGTTGTAGAATATCCTTCATTTTCCAATTCTTGAACTACTAACAATGCATCAGACTCAATTCTTAGTTCTGTAATTCTAAGAAACACACACAGTTGCAAGCCCTTTAAGATAGCAAGAAATTCAATCTCCAATGAATCGGCCATAGTAGGTTCTGATTTACTAGCAGCAAATAGCACCTTCCCTTCATGATCACGTAGCACAGCACCAACATCAGACTTACATTGATCACTAAATAGAACGCCACCAACATTGAGTTTCAAAACACCTGCAGGGGGAGGCTGCAAATTGCACTTGTATTTCTGTTTAGTCTTTATAGCCTCTGCTGCTACATTATGTTCCTAGTAGAGAGAAAAAGCATGCTCCATGTGTAACAGCCCGCTAAAATTATCAGTTTTGGATTCTTTCCCGACAGCAATCACATCTCTCTCGTCTTAACCCTCTATCTTTAGTTATTTATGTTTAACATAGTTGATTTGGTTGGCTGTAGACTGTGTAGTTAGTGTTTGTGGAGTTCGCTGCGTAGTTGTGAAACGAAGTGTGGTTGTGAAGTGTTAGGCTTGATTTTGTAGTTTTGTGGACTGTGCTGTGAAGTATAGGCGTGAGATGGATGCCGTAGATGTGATACGGCGGGTTGTGTGAAGAGAATACGCGTGTAGCGTATTCTGTGTAATGCAGCGACGCGCCGCGCGACATGCGCTGTAGTGATGTGGGTCGTAGAAGGAAGGGAGTACGCATGTAGTGTACTCCGTGTGGTATGGCGATGCATCGTGTGATGTGCATCGTGTTGATGAGTGTTGTAGCGAAGGAAGTACGCGTAGCGCGTACTCCGTGTCGCGTAGCGATGCACCGTGAGACGTGTATCGCAGTGATGGGTTTTGTAGTGTGAATGGAAGAGAGTTCACGTGAGTGTACTCTGTACTAAGTCGTGATACACCGGATGGCGTGTCACGAAGGGTTGAATGGCGTAGCAGAGAAGTGTGGAGCGTATGGTGTAATGTTGGGAAACTGTATGACAGTGTCCCGAAGCAGTGATGATATGGATTATAGTCCGGGATGACTGGTGTCATCTTGTGGTTGACTATGGCTAAGAGTATATGGATTGAGAAATGAGTTGTTTGTTTGGTTGTTATTGATAATTTTAATGAACTTGTTTTAGTGCAAAGGCTTTCTGAAGTCAATTTATCTCTTCCGAGTATAGTGAAACCTCAAGTTGGCCGTGGTGTTGCAAGTGCTTACAATATGGCAATTGAGTTCAGAAGTGAAAATCTTAAGGACTTGAGTGTTCCTCTTCCAGCTGTTGTGCAGTTCCTCGTGTTTCGCGCTCTATTCTCATAGAACGCGACGATCGAGGTAAGTTAGCCTCTAACTTACTATCAGTTTATTGTGTATGTGTGATGGGTAAGAGAACTACAATTTATGTATGTATGTTCTCGTATATGCCATGTCATGCTATGTCATTACATGTTTATCTGCTATGTATGATTTAATCTCTCATGAATAATTATCTGTTACATAATCTTTTCTGTCATACAATGATGTATGTTATAAGTATGCCATGAAATGTTATGATTAAATCATATTGTGCCATTTACAAGTATACGCCATGTTAGAAAAGTATATGATATTAATTAATGTCTCATGCATTAAGAAAGATAAGATATGTTATGATACGTATAATACGTGGGGCCACAACAACTGTGGAGTACGTATTATATTTATGTTACTTATAATGCGTGGGGCCACAACAACTGTGGAGTACGTATTATATTTATGTTACTTATAATGCGTGGGGCCACAACAACTGTGGAGTACGTATTATATTTATGTTACTTATAATGCGTGGGGCCACAACAACTGTGGAGTACGTATTATATTTATGTTACTTATAATGCGTGGGGCCACAACAACTGTGGAGTACGTATTATATTTATGTTACTATAATGCGTGGGGCCACAACAACTGTGGAGTACGTATTATATTTATGTTACTTATAATGCGTGGGGCCACAACAACTGTGGAGTACGTATTATATCTTATGTTACTTATAATGCGTGGGGCCACAACAACTGTGGAGTACGTATTATATTTATGTTACTTATAATGCGTGGGGCCACAACAACTGTGGAGTACGTATTATATTTATGTTACTTATAATGCGTGGGGCCACAACAACTGTGGAGTACGTATTATATTTATGTTACTTATAATGCGTGGGGCCACAACAACTGTGGAGTACGTATTATATTTATGTTACTTATAATGCGTGGGGCCACAACAACTGTGGAGTACGTATTATATTTATGTTACTTATAATGCGTGGGGCCACAACAACTGTGGAGTACGTATTATATTTTATGTTACATAAAGTATGGGGCCACAACAACTGTGGAGCATACACTACATGAGACACAGCAATTGTGACATGTAGAATACGTGGGGCCACAACAACTGTGGAGTACGTATTATATTTTATGTTATGTGTATTCATGGGGCCACAACAACTGTGGAGCATACACTACATGAGACACAGCAATTGTGACATGTAGAATACGTGGGGCCACAACAACTGTGGAGTACGTATTATGTTTTATGTTACTTGAATACGTGGGACCACAACAACTGTGGAGTACGTATTAACGCACTTATTAATCAAGACAATTGAATAAGATTCCAAGTCTATGTTAAGTCCAGTTTCAGATCAAATACATGATAAGTCAAGTTTTAGATCAAGTCCATGTTATGTTATACTCACGTACATGTTATGTTCAAGTTTATGTTATTTTCAAGTTCTTATTTATGTTATGCAGGTTTACGTTCATGCTATATTTCAAGTCCATGTTATGTTTCACGTTCATGTTATGTTGTTTGTTCATGTTATGTTTTAAGCTTAAGTTCATGCCATGTTAAGTCAAGTTCAGTTCACGCTTAAGTTCTGGTTAAGTCATGCTATATGTCAAGTTATACTATGTTTATGTATGACTATAATTATGCATTTATGCTTTTACTGCCATGCATGCATTTTTAACCTGTGTGTGAGTTTTATGTTAACTTACTGAGATTTGTAATCAAATCTCACTGTGGTAGTCCCAACTACCATTCCCCCGAATGGTAGATCTTGTTACAGGACCCAAAGGAGAATTGGAATCTGACCAACTGAATACGGTCGACTAGGCCACGGTGCGATGTTGATGATGGTATAGTATTTAACTTAGGTTAATACTTGTACTTTTGGAGTTGTATCTCAAGTATTCTTTTGATCACAACCATTTTGGACTAGTGTGATGATCACGGCTTTTTAGTATGCCTTTATGTATGAATTATATTTCAAGTATTTGGGATATATTTAGTTTGGTGCATAGTATTGCTAAAGAAAAAGATTATCCGCTGTGAATATTGCATAATGCTAGATGCATGTTAGGAACATTGCATCTTATATGTTATGAACGGGGGCAGGTAACCTTGTGTTGCATGTCTCGACGCTTCAAATGTCCGTTCAATCCCAAGCGGAATTTGGGGGCGTCACACCATGACTTGCTGAGTTGATAAAAATATTACTGAGTTGACCTGCTACAACAGATTTACAGATGGTGGCATCTCTTATCAAGGCAGAACAAAGCAGATGGGACATTGAGAAGATAAGAAGTGTACTGCCAGCAAGAGAGGCCAATGAAGTGCTAAGTATACAATTGCCACCAGATAATGTACCTGATATACTTATATGGGTGCATGAGAAGAGTGGGATTTTCAGTGTAAAAAGTGCTATGTTTTTTTCAATTCTCTGGAGCAAACTAGAGAGGAGGCTGAAAGTTCCAATGCTGCAGATGAAAAATTGTTATGGAAGCACCTTTGGAAGATGCATGTTCCTCAAAAAGCCAAGGTATTTGCATGGAGAGTGTGTAAAAATATCCTTCCAACTTTTAAGAATCTAAAGACTAGAAGAGTGATAAAAGAGGCTAGCTGTCGTTGGTGTCAAGTAAAAGATGAAGATCTAAATCATACTTTGGTCTATTGTCCTTATACAATTGATTGTTGGTTGTAGTTTTTCCCTTTAATAACACAAGCAACAACCAGGATGCAGTTTACACAAATGGCTATTTCTGTTATCAAAAGAAGAACAACAGGAGAATTGGAGAGGTTCTTCTTTCTAGCATTGGGGCTTTGGTACATATAGCAATACATGACAGAATAGATTGTGTAAAAAATAAATATTCGTGACAGAATAAAGCATGCATAATAGCTAAATATGTAATGACGTGGCATGACATGAAACATATGGTAACATACATATATAAACTATAGTTCTCTTACCCATCACACATACATAGTAAACTGATAGTAAGTTAACAGTTAACTTACATCGATTATCGTGTTCTACGAGAATGAAGTGCCAAAACATGAGGAACTATCAGAGGATATTCTAAATGTTAGAAATTTAATTACTAACAATTAGAAAAGTGTAAAAGAGACATCTTATGGTAAAATTATCATTTTAGCCTCTACATATGGAAAAATGATCATTTTACCCCTAACTTAATGATTTCACATCCTAACTCCAAAAATTATCAAAGATTACATTCCTCCTATAAATTTTGTCCTAAACTTAAATATCAATTTAGAAAAATTTAAAACAATTCACAACTCTGGGAAACTCACTATGGCCGAAACATTCATAGGCCATTCCTTATGATTTTTGTTGCAATTTCTTCCAACTTCAAAACTCGTGATTAAACTAAAATTTTACAACAAAGATCTTCCTATCCTAAATTTAAAAACATACTTAAAATGTCAATTAAGAAAAAACTAATCATCAAAACAAAACTTTTTGTAAAAAGACCCAAACTTTTTAACAAATAGCAAACCCTTGAATCACCAGATTTGGCCCTAAATCAAAACATCTTCAGGAATTCCAAAAAAATTAAATCTTACTTCTAACATATTCATAACATCATCTTAAGATTAAATATTCTTTAAATCATCAAACAAAAGTCACTAAAAATCACAAAATAACACTTGGAGTTTTTGGTTTTACACTTAGTCCAAAAACAGAAACTTTTTCTCAACAAACTTTGATGAATCTCTTGATCCATGGTTTAAAAAGATGATATCTTCAAAATAAAACATGACATGTTTTAAAAATGTGTCATAAAGAATATCCAACCATCAAACTTAAAAGCACATGTCTAAAAATCAATAAAATATGGATCTAACCCAAAAACATCAAATCTTAGGCCTAACCGAAATCCTCTTGCTAGAAAAATCATATCTTTGAAATTAATACTAAATATCTTCAAACTAACATCCTAACATGAAATTAAGAGACTTAAGATCATCATATAAAAATATCAAAGCCTTTAGAGTAAGATCAAACCACGAAATATTCAAACTTTCTCCAAATAAAAACTATTTTTTCCACTTCAAGTTTTCAAGTTTCTAGATCTAAGAAAATCTATCATAAAAAGCTTTAGTCATGCAACAAAACCTCAATGAACACTCATAAACACATACTAACAACACTGCATAAAATTTTTGGACCAAGACATGTCCATAAGTTTGGTCAAAAATTTCAAAACATAACACACTCTCTAGTTTCACGCCCAGAGTGACCTTTCCATGGTTAAAAATACTTTTGACTAACAAAATGACCATGGAATGAGACGAATAATATATATACGGAAACTATACTCAAATAAGAATAAATTTTATAAAGGATTCATTGTGTGAAAATACTTACAAGGAGTCACAAATTTCCACATAAAAAGGCCCACCCAGAAATCTGCCCGAGAGAGCTCTTTTGGGTTTCTCTCTAAGAATGGAGTGAAGAAGTTATAAAAGGGAGTGAAATGTGTCTTGCATGACTCCAGAATTCTGGAGGGGGGAGCTATGGGCTTGAATAACCATTGATTGGAGGTGGCTATGTCACATAAAGTGGAGAATAATGAGGGGCAAGGACTGCCTCCAGCAACTGTGAGGTATGGAGGGTGATGAGATGGATTTCTCATTTACATCAAGACACTATTGGGTACAACCAAGGGCAGTGGATGGCCTACCATGTGGGGGAGGAAGCTTCTTCAAGAAACTTTGCCAAGGTGGCCAAATTTGTGGGCCTTGGTGGGCCTCAACCAAGTGGGCTTCAACCAAGTGGGCTTCAACCAAGTGGGCTTCAATTTGCTGTTTAAAGGGGGTTTGGTTGGTTTGGGATGCTATCAAGTCAAAATCCAATTGTTTTTTACCCAATCAATTTTTCAAGGTTTAAAAGGTTGGATAATGATGTCATAACAACAATTTGATTAATTAATAGTATGTGGAAGTGATTTAATCAAGTGATTAAATACAATGCTAAAAATTGGATAAAAAAGGGTTTGAATGCCAACTTTAGGGTTTGGGGAAACCGTTTAGGGTTTTGGATTCAACCAAGCTTTTAAGCTTTCAATTGGATTCCAACCATTTAGGGTTTTACTAAGGTTGAAACCTTTTTTGATCTGGCTCAATTTGTTTGATCAGATGAAAGAATAAGGTTTTGCTTAGGTGGCATAATCTCATACATTGATTTCCTTCACAAATCCATCTAATGGTACCTCTTTGTGCCAAATGTCTAATATTATTCACCAATTGTGGCTAAGATCTTATCAAGTATCCAAATAAAACTTATCTAACTTAATTTGGACATTTCACACTGCGATTTTGAAAACACTGCACTGAGTGTTACTATTGAAGTTACTATTCACTCTGGGAAGGTGAAAAATAAACTTTGTACTAAAAAATTCTAAATATTCATACAAACCTAATTGTGAAATTTTTTTTACCAAAATTCTATCCCTAAGTGCCTCAAAAAAAGCAAAATGCGTTTTTAAATAAGTGTATTACCCAAAAACTAAAAATAAGATTATTGCACCATAAAATCCTAAATAATCAACTGAGTCAATTGACACAGACCATAACGTATTCTGACACTTCTAACTATCTCAAATAAATAAAATCACACTTTTAGCACCATAGTGACTGCTAACACTAACTATGGTAATAGACTAAAACCTATACGATTAGTCTATTCATAAAAACTTATGGGGTTTTCACGAGGTTCCTAAAGTCTAGAAATTCCACCATTGAATTTTTAGTGGACTATTACAGCTTTGGTTACAACCGACTCTATTAATCTCTCACATTATAGCTCATATTCTAGATTCGGCGTTACAAGACATTGGCAAGACTTCGCCTTTGTCCTACTCTTGACCATCACGTACTTGGATTATTTGCTTCTCTCCTTGCTGCCTCATGTGTGATGACCCGCTTTTTTGTGTATTTTCACTGAAGGGATATTTTAATTTAATTAAATATTTTATAGTGCTTTTATTTTAAATTATCGAGTTTTAAATGGATTTTATTGGCTGTTGGATTTAAATTGTGATTTAATTTATTTTGGCTTGTTTTTGGTTTTAAAAATTTAAATAATTGGTTTTTACTAGTTATTTATTTTATTTTAGCTTATTGATGTGTTTAAAATATTTTATTGGTGTTTATTTATTTATTTGATGTAGTGTTAATTTATTTTAATCGTTTTATGTTTTTACCGTTTTCGGCTGATCAGTTTTTGGACTTCCGACGTGAGGACTGGACCTCATTAATTTCCTTCATCTTTTCTTTTCCTCTTCTTTTTCTTTTTTCCTTTTTTCTTTTTTCTTTTTCCTTTTTTTCCCTCTCCCGTTCGGCTCTCTCTCTCTCTCTCCCCGCGTCCCTCTCTTTCTCTCTCTCTCCTCACCCACGCCGGAAAGCCTTCCCGCCCAGGCCCGCCGTTCGCCGGCGTCGTGCCCGACGCCACCCCTGCCGGTCGACTCCCCTCCGGCCGGTGATCATCCCCTCCGACTCCCAGCCCCAACCGGTCGGCCGTTTGGCCGGAAAAATCCCAACAAGCCGCACGGCTTGAGGCCCGATCCGCCGTCGTCGCTCCACCTCCGGCCACCACCTCTTCACCACTTCTTCCCCTACTCCTTGCCGACCTAACCCACCCATCCCCGGCCTCAAACGGTCACCGGAGCGGCTCCCACGAGCTCAACTCCGATTTGCCCTTTTTCCGCCCCTACCGGCGTTTTCGCCGCCACCCACGGCCAAAACTCACTTCCACTAGCTTCATAAACATCTCTAGACCATTCCCTATCAATTTGGTGTCTTGGTTTGTCCCCGGTCAAAAGTGGGTATTTTGCGACCCACGGGAACAGTGCATTTGCACTGTTACGTTGCTTTCGCATCGCCGTTCGCTTCGCGCCGAACCTTCTAAAAATCCTATATAGCGCTGTAAGTATTTTCCAAACGCTACTTTTAGATTTAAATGTATTTTACTCTTTCAATAAATTATTTGGTTGGTTCGCTGATTCCGGACTGAGTCCGAGGAGTTCGG
>QGSO01000958.1:0-19131 GCA_011037825.1 Carya cathayensis | reverse complement strand
TGACTGAAGTTTTGAAGATAGAAAAAAAATTGTGGAAGACCTTCTAGGCTTTCTTTTTCAATTTACTTTACATTGGATGACAGCCCGCCTCTGCCACTTAGCGTTCACTTCAAGATTTTCTTAATTTATTTTCTTTCTCTACTCAGGCGTGTTTGTTTTAGATACCCTGTTTTGCTCCAATGATGCTGTATCTGTTTTTGGTCATTAATAAAACTTATTTATTAAGAAAAGGGGGACATAATATATATACTTGGAGAAAATAAAGTTTCATTTTTCGTAACTACCCTCTTTAATTTGGACCCAATTAAAGCAAATAGAAAAGAGGCTATGACTATTCTAATAGAGTAAACAGTAAGTTGGGAAAAGTAGTGAAGTTGTGGCCATTGACTTTGTGGCACAGAGGTAGTAGCTTTCTTGCCGAACACCCTACATGTCTTCTTTCCAATTATTTATTATATTGAAATTATACCCAAATCACTTACCAAAAAATTATACACAAATTAGATTTTGTTTCTACTCCGCATCTGCCTAGATTCTTTTCAATGCACCACTTCGGTGAGGTCTCAGAAACCAAGGTTCTACATCACTTTGTTTAGCATGATTGCTATAACAGTGAATATTAGATGAAATATTCATTATATACTTGGTATGTTGTGTCCTGTCTCATGACCAATATATTTATGTATGCCACCTATCAAAAAAAAATATATATTTATGTATGCCTGTTTTTTCTTCTTCCATTAATGCATCACTTGCTTGGAGGCTTTTTTAGGCACTACAACGAACTCTGGAATTCGAGGATGAATTGGCTGAGAAATTTGGGGGAGGCACTCGAAGCAGGGAGAGTGGTAGCGAGATTGAGGAAATTGGTGAAAATACTAGTCAAAGTGTTTCAGATATTCGAAAGAAGTACGAGAGGAAGCTTGCTGCTCATCAAGGAACTGGGACTGAAGTACGCATATAAATTGCTTGCCATTGTTTGGTAAAATTTGTGTAAGATTTTGTCACCCACTGTTCCATTTGTTCTCTTTGACAGGAAAAGGATGAAAATAAAGATTTGTCTGCACCTGGAGCTGGGGTATATCATCTGTTTATGGTTGTTCTTTTATATAATTTATTGATGGTATAAACAATTCTATATAGCTGCGAAATATGTAAAATCTCCAAATGTACATGCCACAGTAGGCAGGAATGCCTCTATATTGGATATTCACCTCTTTGGTATGTCTGCCTTGTCAACTGGATATTATTGGGCATTTTTACAGAAAATTTTTTATTTAATTACTGATAGAATTTCCCATCAAACCACTTTTATTCCAAGTTATGCATGATATTTAGTCGTTTTAGTCCTCCATTACAAAGCTGAGGTAATTTCATCAGTTAAGTGCTTCGATGTATGATACTGAAATTTGTAGTTGTTGGCATTTGTCATGAAAAGGGCTTTTTATCCANTTGGCATTTGTCATGAAAAGGGCTTTTATCCGTGTTAATGCTTTTGAACAATAGAGATTGTGCAAGCGAGATCTAGGTTGGGTACTTTTACATGAAATTTGCTATTATAACCCTGCTGTTCTTTTTTGGGATATCTTTGTAGGCCTTCTTATAAGGGACTTTGGTTGAGATGTTTGGTGGCAGATCTAGAAATTTATCTTTGGGGGCGAATTATTATTAAAATGTTAAAAATATTTATATATATTTTCATAATGTATATTGTAATATATAAAATGCATAAATGCATAATATTATAAATATAACTTGGATTATTAATAACATATGATCTATCATAATTCCAAGATAGATAAGAGTTTTCCTTCTTTAACAATAAATAAATGTATCATTAACTAGAAGGAAAAATGTTTGAAGGAATGTAAAAACACAAAGTCATGCAAAAGAAAGATAAATTCTAAAATAATAAGAAAAAGGAGACCTAAAGAATAATACAAAATGAGTACATGCTATGAGTTTTTTTAATATATCAAAAGTTTTTTTAATATAGAAATTTTTACTTTCAGATTCTAGAGCCAAAACTTGAAGTTTTTAAGAAAAATTCAAATTTTATTAAGATTTAGAGCTATATTATTAATTCATTAATTTTATTTTAAACTTTTGTAAAAAATAATAAGATTATTATAATTTTGTAAAAATAGTTGATTTTTTTTTTTAAACTTTTAAAGGTGAACAATAAATTTTTTATAAATTTTTAATGGGGCATTGGAACCCCCCCACCCCCCCAAAAAAAGTTAAAAACAATCCATAATTTGAGACGATAGTTTGTCTTCCTTCTGGCTTTTACTTGTAGAAATAAACATAGCTTCTGAGAATTATCTGCACTATTTGATTTGGCAGTTCAATTTCCGTGGAATCATTTCATCTAGCTTTGAAATTCACTTGACGGTTTACATAGAATTGGAAGAGAAGACATTGATGGAGAATCTTGAGAAACTTATTCAGGTAGTTGACCGCGTTATTTTTTTACCATGTTGTTTGTACTTTTGTAATTCTTTTTGTGCATTTTTTTAGGAGGAAACATGGGATATCGAGGAAGGAAGTCAGAATAATGTTTTAGCTAGTAGCATGCAGGTAAGAAAGGAGACATTTTTCTGTTATTATGACAAATATGGAATCTGCCCAGGATTTGGATCATCTATAAAATGTTTTTCCCTTGATAACTCTGTTGTCTGCTGAAAGCTTGACAAGCTATAATTACTGTCTTTTTTTTTAACAGTAAGAAATTCATTGAACATAGAAAAAATATTGTTCCGATCATACTTATAGAAAAAAATATCTTATTCCGATCTTACGAGTTAAAGTTCCGTCTTATTGGCTGAGACAAGGTTTGTTCTCTGATTACTTGTGTGGCGGGTTGGGGATTCATAACTTTGAGGTATTCAAGAAGGCTTTCCTAGGGAAGTGGTTGCTGTGCTATAGTTATGAGAGGGAAGCCTTATGGAAGGTTGTGATAGATTACAAGGATGGAGGTGCTAGGGTATACTTGGGCTATGCCTGTTTCAGTATTAATAAAAATATCTTTCTACTTATAAAAAAATTATGGAGGTGCTACGGGTGGTGTTTTAATGAGGTCCGAGGGGCATATAAAGTGGGGTCATGGAAAAATATCCAGAGAGGTTGGGGAGCTTTCCTAGCCATACCAGATTGGTGGTGGGTGATGTCTTCGGGATTAGTTTTTGATTGTGATATATGGTGTGGGGATATGGCCGTTAAGGATGCTTATCCTACAGTTTCAAAATTGCACAGGAGCATGAGGCCTCAGTGGCTGAATTAAGGGAAATGTCTTTTGGCTCCAACGGTAGAATGTCAGCTTTATTAGGTAGGCTCGTGACTGGGAAGTTCGTGTTTTCACAAAATTTTCAATCTGTTGCACTCATTTGGGGTAGGCAATGAAGAGTTGGACAAGATAATTTGGGTTCCTTCTAGCAAGGAAAATTCTCTATATGCTCCTTCTATGGCACTCACACTACTCGGCAGCAATCACTTCCCTTTGAAGAGTCTCTAGAGGAGGAAGGTGCCCCCCTTAAGGTCACATTTTTTGCCTGGATGGCTTCCTCAGGGAAGATTCTGCCACAGACAATCTAAGGACAATTATTGTTATTGA
Organism: Carya cathayensis; assembly: GCA_011037825.1. NCBI lineage: Eukaryota > Viridiplantae > Streptophyta > Magnoliopsida > Fagales > Juglandaceae > Carya > Carya cathayensis. The sequence goes on along the minus strand of QGSO01000958.1, from coordinate 15,518 downwards.
CTGGTGTTCTATATGCAAAAATAGTGGTGAAACAGTGGATCACTGACTCCATGTTGAGATTGCCAGGGCCTTGTGGGATGATTTTTTCTGTAGAGTCAAGTTAGCATGGGTCATGCTTGGAAAGGTGGTAGATCTTCTAGCTAGTTGGAGAGGTCTTAAGGGTATCACCCGTATTGCAGCAGTGTGGAAGATGGCACCCATTTCCCTACTGTGGAGAATTTAGAGGGAAAGAAATGACTGGAACTTTTAGGATCGGGAGCATTCTCTTGAAGATCTTAAAAGTTTCTTCTTTAAGACTTTATTTATGGGCTATAGCTACAGATTTTAATGTTATTAGTTTCCAAGATTTCCTTGTATCAATCTATAGTTCTTAATTAGGTGCATTCTTTGTAAAAGTGTACTTGGGCTATGCCTATCTTCGTATTAATAAAATTTCTTTTACCTAAAAATGAAAAAGTAGCAGTTCTATAACAAAACTTGAAAAGCAATTTTTAAAGTGAATAGAGTTTTTCTCTCTGTACACCTTGAGAAAGTTTTTGTGGTTTAGTGCGATGGAGCTTAGTGGTTGAGTTTGAGTGTAATCAGTGGAGTGTAGACTAGTTGTTTTACTGATTAGTAGGTTTGGTTATGCGAGATGGGGTCGATCAGGAATGTTATCATAGAACAGAAGTGCTTTGAGTTCACAAAAGTTAATGAGAGATGGTGGAGAGTTACAGAAAGCAGTTGTCGTGCTGTGAATCATGTGTCCTTTGACCAAGCCACTTTGGGGTGGTTGGCGGCCATGGTAAGGGAAGGTGCAGCTCATGGGGGGCCACCTGAGTTTCATAGATCACATCGTAGTGGGACTCAGGTTCTGGTGTTGCAGAGAAAACATAACTCTCATGGGAGATTTTTTTCAATCTCAAAGTTTGGACAACAGAGAAGAAGTGGGCTGCTAGTAATACCGGAAGGGAGGAAAGGAGCAGGTTGGAGGAATTTTGGGGACCTGTTATGGGAGTTAGCTGGAATGGGTTATGTGCCGGGAGGGAAAAACAGAGGTAACCTCCCATGGAAGCCTCTTCCTCCGTCACAGGGGCAGCAGTCCCTATCGTATAAGGAGGTCCTATCTCGAGCTCCAAAAATGGTAGAGAAGACAGGAGATCTTTCTTCTTTGATGAAGAGCTTGATTTGCGTAGAAGAGGGCAGGAGTGTGTCAGGGCTGAATTTAGAAACTCTACTGCATGCGCTGGTGGTAATGGAAAAGTAGGTGGTAGAGTTGCAGGATAATATGGTTTTAGTTAAACGCTGCGTTCAGGAGGGGGTGATGAGAGATGTGGGCCCGGGTCAGTTAGAAGGCTTTAAATTAGTAGGGGAATTGCAGTCTGGCCGTGTGGAGTCTAAAGAGAAAGGAAAGGGCCCGGCTTGTGTTGGGCTCAAAGGGGCCCAGAGTGCAGTACAGCCCAAGGTTTCATTCCAGCCCATGAGTTCTGTGAGTTATGGTGAACCGAGGGTCTCAACGGTACAAGTTATTCCTTCGTCGGTGGGTGGATCTCAACCTCCACCGCCGGCGTTGGAACAGAGGCCGCCGACGAAGGCGGCGATGACGTCGGCGAGGTCAGGGGGGCTGGAAAACACGCCGACAGAGTTTAGTCCGAGAATGTGCAGCGAGCCTCCTCTTGCTCCGTCGAGTGGATGTCAACCTCCACCGCCGGCGATGGAACAGAGGCCACTGACAAAGGTGGCGATGACGTCGGCGAGGTCAGGGTGGCCGGAAAACACGTCGGCAAAGCTCAGTACACAGTTGGGCCCAACGATACATGATATTCCTTCGTCGGTGGGTGGATCTCAACCTCCACCGCCGGCGTTGGTACAGAGGTCACCGAAGAAGGTGGTGACTACGTCGGCGAGGTCAGGGGGGCTAGAAAACACTCCGGCAAAGCTCCGTCCGAGAGTGTGCAGCGAGCCTTCTACTGTTTTGTCAAGTGGGTCTCTTCTTTTTTCGTCAGCAAGGGAGCAGGGGATGCCGACGAGGGTTATGGTTTCGCCGGCGAAGAGCTTGGCACAGATTGGGTCGCCGGAGTTGGGAGGATGCACGGCTATCTCCTCTGTCTTGGCTGAAACAATGGATAGTGGGTCTGTGGTACTGGGGTCTACGATAAACTTTGTTGCACAGGAGGAGGGGGTGCCGAAGGGAACAGTTTGGGTAAGGAACTAGTTGGGGTTTCTGTAGCAGCTTGTCCTTCAGATAAGAGGGGGACCTTGGGGGAGGCTGATAGCGGTGTGGCTGATTTGCAAGTGGCCTTGTTTGCTGATGATTGTGATGGTGGAGAGGGGGCTGTCCTAACACCTTTGTGTGCACTTCCTCCCAGTCCTAAATTGGGGAGTTGTCCCTCATCATGGGTTTTGAAGAAAGTGAAAGAGATTCAAGCAATAATTGGGATCTCTTGTGTAGGAAAGGAGGAACAATTTAAGGCACTTTTAGTGGCTTTAGAAGAAAGCCATTCAAAATCAGCAGTAAAGAGGGATAGGGAATTGAAAAGGCTAACTTGTTCCATTAATTATGAAGGAAGTGGTGGAAGGGAGAAATTGAAAGGGAGGGGCAATTTAAATTTAAATGTATCCTAAGATTATATCTTGGAATGTGCGGGGGCTTAATGAGAGCAATAAACGCCTCCGTATCAAAGCTTTATTGCGGATGTGGAAGGGTGTTGTGGTGTGTTTGCAAGAAACAAAATTGAGGAGTATTGATAGAAGCATTGTTCATAGTTTATGGGGATGTTCGTATGTGGGTTGGTCTTACCTGGCGTCAGAGGGAGCTTCAGGAGGGGTTTTACTTATGTGGGATAAAAGAGTGGTGGAGATGTTAGAAGAGTGTATTGGTGATTTCTCGGTAGCTACTATGTTTAAAAATGTCGAGGACGGTTGGGTTTGGGCTTTTGTAGGTATTTATGGTCCTAATGTGGATAGGGATAGAAGAAGGTTGTGGGAGGAATTGGCGGGTTTTTATTCTTTATGGGAAGTGCCGTGGTGTATGGGGGGTGATTTTAACATTACCCGTTTCCAAAGTGAGTGCTCAGGGCAACATAGACTTTCTGTGGCCATGGAGGAGTTTTCAGAGTTTATTTTTGATTTGAATCTTATGGATCTCCCGCTGGTAGGGGGTGAGTACACTTGGTCAAACAGACGGGTCTGGTCAAAACTGGACAGATTTTTTGTCTCTCCTGAGTGGGAAGCCCACTTTCCGGAGGTATGTCAGAAACGGTTACCTTCAATCAGTTCTGAACATTTACCTATTCTCCTAGATTGTGGGGGCATCCACAATGGTTGCCGGCACTTCAAATTTGAAAATATGTGGCTTACAGTGGAGGGGTTTGTTGAGTTGGTGAGGGATTGGTGGGCTTTGTATAAGTTCTTGGGTACTCCAAGTTTCATCCTTGCAGGGAAGCTAAAGGCTCTAAAACAAGATTTGAAGAAGTGGAACTTGGAAGTTTATGGTCACATTGACAATCAGAAGTCAGCCCTAATGGAGGAATTGCAAGTGTTAGAGGGACAGGAGGTACAGGGAGATATCTCAGAGGAGGGGTTGTTGAGAAAGGGCATGGTGATGTCAAATTTGGAGAGAGTTCTGTTGGCGGAGGAGATCTCTTGGCGCCAAAAATCTAGGGCATTGTGGTTGAAAGGGGGGGATCGGTGCACGAAGTACTTTCATAAAGTGGCAAACTCTCATCGGCGTAACAATGCTATTGAGGTGCTACATTCAGTTCTAAGGTAATGACTTCGCCTTCTGTTATAGAGAACTATAGTGTGCAATATTATGAATCCCTGCTCACCGAACTGGTTGATTGGAGGCCGAAACTTGATGGCCTATCTTTTGAGACTATTGACTCTCAGAGGGTGCCTGAACTAGAGAGACCTTTTGAGGAAGATGAAATTTACAAGGTCATTTCTGGTATGGCAAAGGATAAAGCACTGGGACCAGATGGATTCTCTATGGGCTTCTTCCAAACTTGTTGGGATATAGTGAAAGGCGATGTGATGAAGGTATTTAGTGAATTTCACTCTTTTCATAAGTTTTCATAAGTTTGTTCCCAAGAAACCTGGGGCGTCGATTATTGAGGATTTTCGTCCTATAAGCTTGGTGAGTGGTATTTATAAAATAATTTCGAAAGTGCTAGCATATCGGTTATGTCCCATGATGGAACAGATTATCTCCAAGTCACAAAATGCATTTATTCGAGGGAGACAAATCCTTGACTTGGTGCTCATTGCAAATGAGTGCTTAGATCACAGATTGAGGGAGGGAGTCCCTGGTATATTATGTAAGCTAGACATGGAAAAGGCTTATGATCATGTGAACTGTGATTTTTTATTATATCTGCTTGGAAGGTGTGGATTCGGTGAAAGGTGGATCTCCTGGATGAGGCATTGTATCTCTACTGCAAGCTTCTCAGTGCTTGTTAATGGCACACCGGTTGGTTTCTTTAGTAGCTCTCGGGGCTTGCGACAAGGAGATCCATTATCTCCTCTTCTGTTTGTTATAGTCATGGAGGCTTTGAGTAGGATGGTAAAGGCGGCAGTGGAGGGGGGTCTTCCATCTGGTTATCAGGTGGGTAATGGTTCTGGTGAATCTATTACCGTTTCTCATCTTTTATTTGCAGATGATACTTTTCTCTTTTGTGATGCGGATATTAGACAAATTCAAACTCTACGGGCACTTTTATGGTGCTTTGAAGCAGCGTCGGGACTCAAGGTGAATCTTGGGAAGTCTGAGATGGTTCCAGTGGGTGCGGTCCCAAATATTCACAGCTTAGCAAGCACGTTGGAGTGTAAGGTATCTTCTTTGCCAATGAAGTACTTGGGCCTACCGTTGGGTGCAACTTTTAAAGTTAGAGCTATTTGGGATGGGGTGGTGGAGAAGATAGAAAAAAGGTTGGGTGGGTGGAAACGGATGTATTTATCAAAAGGGGGTCGCCTTACGCTGATTAAGAGTATTCTTACTAATCTCCCTACATATTTTTTATCCCTATTTCCTATGCCGGTAGGGGTGGTGAATAGGATCGAGAAGATTTTTAGGGCATTTTTATGGGAGGGTATGGGGGAGGAGAAGAAATTTCACCTGGTTAAATGGAAGACAGTGTGTGATCCTATTATACATGGGGGATTGGGAGTGTGTGATCTGAGAACTTTTAATAAAGTGTTATTGGGGAAATGGTTGTGGAGATACCATGAGGAGGGGGGATCTCTGTGGAGAGCAATCATCGACGCTAGACATGGGACAGCTTGGGGTGGGTGGTGCTCGAATGAAGTGAGAGGAGGGTATGGCGTGGGCTTATGGAAGTTTATAAGGGGGGGTTGGCCTCGTTTTGAAAATCATATTTGTTTTGTGGCAGGTGAGGGCAATCGAATCAGTTTTTGGCGGGACGTGTGGTGTGGAAATCATGCATTAAAAAGGGTATTTCCAGCTCTTTATGGTATTGCTGTGAATAAAGAGGCTTTTGTGGCAGATATGCATTTCTTCTCGAATGGTTCCCAACAATGGAATATTTTGTTTAGCAGGAACTTTCATGATTGGGAACTAGCCATTGTTGCAGAGTTTTTCAGTCTACTATACTCTAGGGGGTTGCTTGCGACACAAAGGGATAGATTGAAGTGGAGGGCTAATAATAAGAAATGCACGGTTAAGGTATATTACAAAATCTTGACAGCACAAGATCATGCTCCGTTCCCCTGGAAAAATATATGGAGGACCAGGGTGTCATCGAAAGTTGCTTTATTTGTATGGAATGCGGCTCTTGGGAAGATCTTGACTATGGATAATTTGAGGAAGAGGGGCTGTGTTATGGTAGATTGGTGCTATATGTGCAAGAAGAACGGAGAAACGGCGGACCATCTCCTATTGCATTGCGAGGTAGCAAGGGGGTTATGGGAGGAGATCTTTCGAAGGGTGGATGTTTCTTGGGTGATGCCTGCGAGGGTGGTGGATTTGTTGGGATGTTGGAGGAAGCTACAAGGTCGAACTCAAGTGGCTGCGGTGTGGAAGATGATTCCGTTATGTATCATGTGGTGTATTTGGTCAGAAAGGAATGCGCGTTGCTTTGATGATAAGGAACGTACAAGGGAGGAACTGAAGAATTTTTTTCTCCACACGTTATTGCTTTGGTTTTCTGCTATTGTACTAAATGGGGACAATGTCCATGATTTTTTGTCTTTAATTCAGCAAAGTTAGAATGTATTTAGGACTTTTTCTGTATACTTCCGGTGTACATGGCTTTGGCCTATTTCATTCATATCAATAATATCTATCTCTTACTTATAAAAAAAAAAAAAAAACTTGAAAAGCATGCCACCCAATTCTGATTTGAGCAGTGTTCTAGGCTAGGCAGCCTTCATTGTAATTTTCCTAGGACTTTCTTTTTTTAATCAACGCTGTAAGAGCTAGGTGAAATCTTGGTATACAGTCTGGTACTTAATTTGTTCTTTTGATTTGTTTATTTGCTTAATAAACTAAGAGTAAATGCCGGCATTTCTGGTGGTAATTATCTGTAGTTCAATTACTGCAATTAAAGGGCTTCATGGTCGACATGTTAATGGATGGAAAGATTCATTGAATTTTGGATTGTTAAAATAAGCAATTTAAAGCTCCTGGGTTGGTCCTTGTATTTTTTCAAGAGATTACATAATTAGATTACATAATTCCTTTTGTTTGGCCTACATCCATATAAGACTGTTCTGTTTGTAATTTCCTTTTTCTTGCATTTTTTTAGTCTTACCTTTATTATGTTTTGTAGTTGTTTCTTATAATCAAGAGGAGCTTAAAGAGATGCAGCGCTCTAACAAAGAATCAGACGTTATTTAATTTGTTCAAGGTGCATTCTTGAAATCCATTTTCTTATTTCCTTTTCTGTTATGTACTATATCGCAACGAGGTTAATGATGTGCATTTTTACATTGAATTCTTCTCTGTGAATTGGTTATTCTGTTTTTGCCACGTATGACAAGGAATAGAGTGAGGGGTGAGAAGAGGGTGCATGTGTAGGGTGCATTACATGGTTTCTATAGGAAATAATGTTGAGCCCCCCCTGTAGGTGTTCCAAAGAATTCTCAAAGCATATGCAACAAAACTTTTTGCAAGACTGCCTAGGGGTGGAACGGGGATAGTTGCAGCAGCCACGGGTATGGATGGACAAATAAAGGTATTAGCTGACCATGTTTATTTTCATGATTGCTTTGAGCATTGTTTATTCTGTACGAGATACTAATTTTGGCTTTGTTGCCTTGTGAATATTTTAAGCAGACTTCTGACAGGGATGAAAGGGTGATTTGTTATATTGTGAATTCAGCTGAATATTGTCATAAAACGGTTCGTTTCTAAATTCATGGTAGTTGGTGTTGGTTGTTGACTTTCAGCTTGATCTATGCATGTTGGAAGACAGGATGAAAGAGTCTATATTGCAGCATTCAGATACATGACACAATTAAATTATGGAAAAAAACAAAAGGCCGAGATGGGATTTCCTGTTGATCTCTGCTTTCAAATTCTTCATTTATCAAGGAGCTTAATTAGCTATTGGGTTACTCATCCTATTATTTCTATTTTTGAAAAGTTATATGTTTTAAATTTTAGTTAAGAGTAATGCTAGATAGAGTCCTAGGGTATGCAAGCCGCACCACCTTTGAAAAAAGTGGGGTCTACCATGAAAAAGTTTTTTTTTTTTCTTGTTGGGTCCCATAGTTCCCCTACTTTTTTTCAAAGGGAGTGTGTGGGGCTTGCTTACTCTAGGAATGTATAAATCATTTCGCTTTAGTTAAAGCCTTGCCAGATTAATGAAGTAACAAAAACCGTTTTCTGTGCTAATACTAATTAGATGTTATTGATATCTATTTCAGTTTACCTAAAGGTTAATGATATCTCTTGTCCATTCAACATAAATTGGTTATAATTACAAGTTTGTAACCCCACGCAACAATCCTTCTTGAGCACATATGTGTATGATATATCCTCCAAAGATTAGTAACCACATGGACTGGATATGGTGGTACTTAATTGTATACGTTTCCATATATTACTTTCATAGTTTTTAGCTCAAATTGAATACTGATTTGCAGTCTTAAAAACTTGGGATTTTTTTGACAGTCTGGTGAATTGGCAGAAAGTGTATCAAAAATTATCGAGACTCAATTAGCGGAGGGAGTGGATATGTCAGAAGTGCAGGTATTGACTACCACTTTAATAATGCCATGGTTAGCCTTCTCTTCATTTCTAGGGGAGTAATGATATTATGCAGGATGAGTTTTCGGCAGTGATCACAAAAGCTTTAGTAACCCTAGTGCATGGCCTTGAAAGTAAATTTGATGCTGAAATGGCTGCCATGACACGTGTCCCATGGGGTACCCTTGAAAGTGTTGGTGACCAATCAGAGTGAGTACATATATTTGAAATTTTTAACCATAAGTTCTAGTGGCTGACACAACTTTCCACAGTTGATCACATGTACCTTCTTGCAGGTATGTTAATGGCATAAATATGATCCTTACTAGTAGCATTCCTGTACTTGGAAGCCTTCTTTCACCTGTTTACTTCCAGTTCTTCTTGGACAAGGTGATTCTAAAGAGGATGATGTTATCTTAGGTTTTGCTTCTCAACATAGATCTTGGTCTGAGGTTCAAGAATCTTGCATATGGGTTTGCTATTTATTTGGATTCGTTTTCTACTACTGATCCCTTATGTTTACTAATATAAAAGAGGCTTTTGCATATTTGAATGGCTAACGCTAGACTATTCTATGCTCAATTAAATATTCGTGTGGTTATTGTTCTTTCAAAGATCATGCCTCCATACTTGCCCAAAAAAAATCATCCCTCCATAGGACTTGGGCATCCTTATCGGTGCAAAATCTAGTTAACTTCTAAATTTTTTAAGTAGTTAGTGACATACTAAGATTCGTTTCAAAGAATCTCGCTTTCAAGTTTTATTCAGCTAAATATCCTAATTTCTTTCTCATTCTATGCAGCTCGCATCTTCTCTTGGTCCTCGCTTTTATGTGAACATTTTCAAATGCAAGCACATATCAGAAACTGGAACCCAACAAGTATTGACTTTTTTCATTGTTTATTTTTATTCCTTTCTAGATTAACTTTTTTGGCATCAAGAAAGGAATTGTTTGAATTAGTGTAAAGGTTTATATCCTTTGGCTTGTGGGATACTTAGTAAGAGCATCCCCATCCGGTTTTGATTCCCCATCCCTATAATTTAACTCAAAATCACCTTTCCTCAAAATTTTCCCTAAATTTTGTTCATTTTTCAAAAACCTCCTACATCCCATTCCTCATCCCTATCTCTATTCTATTAAATAATATTTTTCTATTCTTTTTTTATTACTTTTTCTTTCACTTCTATTTATAAATTTAACTACTCAATATTTTTTCTTATTTTTTGAACCATTACTCTAGTGAATATTTTAAACAAAAATTTAAATTATTTTTTTGTGAATATGATAATATTTTTAAAATTAATTTTTTTATATTTTCGTAATTAATTAAATTATTTTTAAAATTATTATTTAAAACTATAATAAATATGAGTATGAAAGAAAGTGTAGATAATTGAAAAATTATTTATTTTATATATTAGAATAAAATATTGATAAAAATGATTTAGGGAATGAATAGTGAGTCCCCAAATATGGGGACTTACTGTTTATTCCCTAAACCTTTTCCCTAAAATAGGGATTCGGATGTGGGGGGTATTTTGATCAAAACCCCAAAATAAACCTCAAATTATAGGGAATATGGTGGTTTGGGGAACCGGATGGGGATGCTCTAAGGATCCTCTTTTGTCTTGAAAGCTTTTTTTTTATAGGTAAACGGTAATATTAATAAGAATAGGCAAAGCCCAAGTATACAAGATGTAATACAAGAGATAAAGCCTATCTAGGTCGCTAAAGCAGAAAGAAGAAAATCGTGTACAATTTGGCCATTAAAGTCTAACGTAATGGCCCAAAGAAATAAAGTGGTGAAGAAAAGAGAACGAAGCTCCTCTAGTGTCCGCTCCTTATCTTCGAAGGTCCTTTCATTGCGCTCTCGCCAAATGCACCACATGATGCAGATAGGAACCATCTTTCACAACGCTTTAATCTGTGGGAGTCCTCCCGGTATCCCCTAACAAGCCAAAACTTCAACTACCGTAGCAGGCATTACCCAGTTTAACCCGATTCTGCTGAACACTTCACACCACAAAGCTCTAACTATCTCACAATATAACAAGAGATGTTCCACTGACTCACCGACTTTCTTACACATACAACACCAATCCGCAATAATTATCCGACGCTTTCGGAGGTTGTTGGTAGTCAAAATCTTGCCCAAGGCTGTCGTCCAGGTGAAAAAAAGTGCTTTGGGAAGCGCCTTATTCCTCCATAATTTTTTCCGAGGGAAGTGGGAGTTTGGTGTGGCTATAAGAATCTTGTAGAAAGAGCTTACCGAGAAAATTCCTTTACTTGCAGGCGTACACTACAATTTATCTTCCCGCAAGCCATTCAACTTCAAAGAGTAAAGTAGCTTGAAAAAAAGCCTCAAAACAATCAACTTCCCAATCTTGGGCTGCTCTACTAAAGATAATGTTCCAATGGATTTGGTCCCCTGAGCGAATTAAAAGGTCCGCCACCGAAGCATCTGGCTCACAAGCCACTCGGAACACAGCTAGAAAAGCCTCTTTCAATGCCTCCTCCCCACACCAGATGTCCTCCCAAAAATTTATACAAGTCTCATCCCCCACCAGGAGTCTAGTATGCTTAGCAAACACTCCCCATCCTTGTCTAATATGTTTCCAAAGTCCCACCCCATGAGGCTCAATCCCCTCTCTAGTACACCAACCCCTCCATGTTCTGTCATGCCTGCAATCAACTACTAATTTCCATAGTGCATCTGGTTCCATATTGTATCTCCAAAGCCATTTCCCAAGAAGTGCCCGGTTAAACGTTCTTAAATTCTTTATCCCCAACCCCCCTGATTGGAGTGGTCTGCACACCTTGTCCCACCTGACTAGGTGGAACTTAAATTCCTCCCCCATCCCACTCCATAAGAAGTCCCTGTAAAGTTTTTCAATGCGTGCCGCCACACACGCTGGAATAGGGAATAAAGACAGGAAATAGGTTGGTAAGTTAGAGAGAGTACTTTTGATTAAAGTCACACGACCGCCTTTCGACAAATACAGTCTCTTCCACCCTGCCAGTCTTCTTTCTACTTTCTCAATAACTGAGTCCCAAATAGGTAAGGATCGTGAGGTAGCTCCCAGCGGTAATCCCAGATAAGTCATAGGGAGAGAAGCAACCTTACAACCCAGTGTGCTAGCCAACTGCTGAGTATCACTGACTCTCCCAACTGGCACTAATTCTGATTTATCAAAATTCACTCTCAGACCAGATGCAGCTTCGAAGCATAAAAGAAGGGCCTTCAACACCCTAAGTTGTTCATTCTCTGCCTTGCAAAAAATTAGTATGTCGTCTGCAAAAAGCAAGTGAGAAATAGATATAAGGCCACTATTCACGTCACCCACTGAAAAATCAGTCATAAAGCCATTAGTAACCAGAGCCGTTAACATCCTACTTAGGACCTCCATCATGATAACAAAGAGAAGATGAGACAAAGGATCTTCTTGTCTTAAACCTCGGGAACTATCAAAGAAACCTTTTGGACTACCATTGATCAACACTGAGAATTTTGCCGTTGAAATGCACCATCTGATCCACACACCATTTCTCCCCAAAACCACATCTCCGCAACAAATACAGGAGGAAATCCCAATTAACATGATCATAGGCCTTTTCCATATCTAGCTTGCAAATAATTTTGGCCATACCAGATTTCATTTTACTATCCAGGCATTCATTAGCAATTAACACAGAATCCAAAATTTGTCGGCCCCTTACAAAGGCGTTTTGGGGTTTTGAAATTATCTTGCTTAAGACTTCCCCTAGTCTTTTAGCTAGTACTTTTGACAAAATTTTGTAAATCCCATTAATGAGACTAATGGGCCTAAAGTCCTTCACTTCCGAAGCCCCAGATTTCTTTGGAATAAGAGCAATGAATGAAGAATTCAGACTTTTCTTAAATTTTCCCATAGAGAAAAATTCCTTAAAAACATTCATGATGTCCTCTTTTACAACCGCCCAACATGTTTGAAAGAATCCCATGGAAAAGCCATCTGGTCCTGGTGCTTTATCTTTCCCCATCTTTCTCACAACTTCAAATACCTCATCTTCTTCAAAAGCTCTTTCTAACCAAGCTGCTGATTGAAGTCCGATAGAATCAAAATCAAGTCCATCTACATCAGGTCTCCATCCCTCTTGTTCTGAAAATAAATTCTCAAAAAAACTCACAAGATGTTCCCGAATCACATGAGCATCTGTGCAATCTCTACCATTGATTTTTAGCATTTCAATGGTATTGTTTCTCCTATGTGAATTCGCCACTCTATGGAAATATTTCATGCTTCGGTCCCCTTCTTTTAGCCAAAGGGCTCTTGACTTCTGACGCCAGGAGATCTCTTCTAAAGATAATACCCTTGAAAGCTATGGCACTTTTTATGTCATGCCTGTTAGAATTGCTTGAATACCTCAATAGTGAGGATTTCTTGTCATTATAAAGGCACCAAAGTGCAATATACACGGCTAGAATTAAACCTCTATTACAAGAATTAAAAGCTGTCTACGTATGGAAACTAACACCCTGTACAGATTCTAAGTAAAGAAATATATACATTAGGCTAAAGATAAATTAGGAAAGACAGAGCGTATCACGCTAACATCCCCCCTCAAATTGATGCTAGGCGGTCAAGAAGCATCAATTTGCTGACAAGAAACTGATGACGTTGTCGTGTCATGGCCTTTGTAAACAAATCAGCAATCTGGAGGTCAGTAGAAACATGAGGAAGTGTAATGATACGAGAGTCCAAAATTTCCCGAATGGAATGACAATCCACCTCAATATGTTTGGTACGTTCATGAAATACAGGATTGGCAGCAATCTGAATTGCACTAGTATTGTCAGCATGGAGAGGTGTAGGATAGGACTGAACACAACATGACGAGAAATACGAAATCGGTTAGAGCATGGATCAAAGCAAACATAGCCTTTGTGAGAGGCACTATAACCCATAAAAGCGCACTTAACAGATTGAGCAGATAACTTATGTCTTTCATGAGAAGGCAAATGAACAAAGCAGACACAACCAAAAGTATGCATATCAAGGTAGGTAGGATGCCGATGATAAAGACGAAAGTAAGGACTATCAAAATTTAATACACTGGATGGCAATCTATTAATTAAATAAACTGCAGTAGATAAGGCTTCGACCCAGAATTGAGGGGGAACAGAGGATTGGAGTAGTAACGTACGAACAACATCCAACAAATGTCTATTTTTCCGTTCAGCAACACCATTTTGTTGAGGTGTATATGGACAAGAACGCTGAGAAACAATGCCTTTTTGATTCAAAAAATCATGACATTCACGAGACATATATTCACCACCTGAATCGGACCGTAGAATCTTAATGCCAGAGGAAAATTGGTTTCAACATAAGCAGTGAATTGTTGAAAGACAGAGAAGACCTCAGATTTTGAGCGAAGAAAATAAATCCAAGTATACTTCGTATAATCATCAATGAACGTAACAAAATATTTATAATTTGCGTGGGAGATAACAGGAGAAATGCCCCACACATCACTATGAATCAAATCAAAACAACGTTCAGCAGAAGTACTATGATTAGGAAAAGCAAGAGACTTACTTTTGCCTAATTTACATGTGGAACAATCAAAAGAGAGAGAAGAAAATTGGTCTTTATTGCCCAACAAACCAGAGTTTATAACATGAGATAAAATAACGGAATTAGGATGACCTAACCGTTTGTGCCATACTTCACATTTATTGTTCACAGTGGTACAAGCAAATGAAATGACAGCAGGAATGGAAAAATGTAAAGGAAATAAACGTCCAACTTTAGGCCCCCTCGCGAGTATCTTGCCCGACACCTGATCCTGCACAAGACAACCATCACGAGAAAAACGAACATCACAGTTGTTATCAACCAATTGACCCACTGAAATAAGACTAGTAGAAAGCTGAGGAGACACAAAAACATCTCTAACAGTGGAATCCATATCCCCAATAGCATGAATCGGTAACTGACTACCATTAGCAATCTGAATGTGTGCGGATCCAGTATAAGGCCGAACATTGCTAAGTGTATCAGAAGAACTAGTCATGTGATGAGATGCACCCGAATCAACAATCCATGAGGGAGAAAGGGAACCGTTACCTTGCAGCCCTAAGGCTGAAAAAGCGGAAAGAATCATCTGCTGAACCTTCTCAGTAGTAAGAGTAGATGAGTCATCAGTAGTAGCAGAAGAAGCGGAACCCACATTAGCCTGATAAGCATTAGCCTGACGATTTTGGGGACGAGTAGGACAATCTTTAATAATATGCCCAGGCTTCTTACAGTAGTTGCAAGATTTCCGCGCACAATTATTAGCAATATGTCCGTATTCTTTGCAACTGAAACATTGAACTGTCCACATGTCGCGTCCCTTGCCTTTTTCGTGAGCAGCATAAGCCACTTCAGTGGGTATCATTTTGTCGTGCTGATAAGTAGCCTGAGTGACAAGACGCTGCTCCTCACGAAGTAACTCCCCAAAACAAACATCCAAAGATGGCACAGGAGCACGATTCATCAAATTAGAGCGAGTGACCTCAAATTCAGGGCGTAACTTCATTAAAAATTGATCTCGTTTGCTTTGCTCATGAACTTCCTGCACAACAGAGAGAGACTCTTCTGGTACCTTGGCATAAATTATGTCAGTAAATTCTCCCCAAAGATTATTAATTCCAGAAAAATAATCCTGGATGGAGAGATTGCCCTGAGTGTAACTGGCAATTTCATATTCTAACTGAGACCGGCGAGCCGTATGGTCTTGATTATACACCCTTTTTAAATATTCCCACATAGATTTAGCAGTCTTATAAGGCCTCAGATTAAGAACAATAAGAGGATCAACCGATGCTAAAATCCATGTCATGACTCTAGCATCTTTGATCTGCCACTGAGCTAATTTAGGAAGCTCAGTAGGAGCCGGATTACTCCCATCAATATGACCCCATAACTCCTTTCCCGTAACAAATAAACGGAATTGAAATTCCCATGCAGAATAATTTTTACCCGTAAATTTCACGGTAAAAGATTCGGAAGACATGAGACCCGTAAGTAAAAAAAAATTAAGCAAACGCCGAACAAAATAATACCTCACTAACGAAATCTGCCGATAATCCAAAAAATAAAGCAGCTGCTGTCGAGACCAACCCACAACTGGTTCCAAAAAATAAATCAAAGTGCCGAAATCCAGAAGACACTCCTCCAAGAACAGAAAGTATCGAAATCTCTAGAATCAATTGGTCCAAGAACAGACCACTCGGATGAAGCCACAAACCACGGGTCTGAGAACAAACCACTCGAATGAACCTAGAAAAGACTGGGCTGAAAA